>JAWNKZ010000001.1:0-87167 GCA_035041615.1 Drosophila anomalipes
CTCTGTCCTTGAGCCGAGTTATTCCGGGAGACATAGTTAAATGCCTCGATGGCGTTCACGGAGTTGTTCTTGTTGTTGAACATTATTTGTTTTTTTTTTTTTGTTTTCTTTAAAAACTTTGAAAGCACAACACACACGAGTCGAAAACTACTACGGTTTTAGAAATCACAATATAAAATATTAGGCATGAAGCCCGCAGGTGCACAAAGCAACGAATGCTATTATTTCAAATTAATGTGAAATTATCATAAGGAGAGTCACTCAAACAGAGTGCACTGTATCCCCAACTTGATCATTGCCTAAAGTCTTTTTACAGATGTGACAATTATCTGCATTTCTAAAACTATTCTCATCATTTGCATTCCAATTTATGGGTTTTATGCTGTTTAATACCTGCTATATAAATATCGTTTACATCTCTGATAAGAGACTTGACGAATTTCATACCTGCATCTTGCCCAGTGTCTAAAACAAGCTTATCTCACGCTGGGTTAAAAGCGTACTTTATATAGTACGAATAAGCAATGGGGATATGTTGAGAAGTTGCTTCAACATTCTCACTCAGTTGTGAATTGAGAGGGGTTAGTATACACTCAAAATCTGCGTATACGACAAAAGCTACGTCTAAACTACGATTAAAATTCTTAAAATTAAGACTTGATTTTTCCTCCGATTGGAGCGAAGACACAATCTTGCCACACTGTTGACGGTGCTAATTAGGCTAATATGGTTTTTCTTCTCCACCTCCGTCACAAAGAGTGCCCCTTGACTGTATTTGACTGCTCATCGTAACCAAAAGCATTGAATGCTTTGGTTCTGAGCTTCAAAAACTTTTATTTGGTCCAACGGCAGTGGGAAATCCAAATTTGAAAAATTGAGCGCTAGTGCTTCATCCATTTTTATTAATTCACTCTCAATCGCATCAACTTTATATGATGAGCATCGTGCAGGCTGGTTATTTGCTGGTGCTTTAAGGGCTGATATTAATGCCCATTTAAAACAAAATGCATCAGCATTTTTAACATTAATAATCGCTGTCCTGTTCCTCAACACTTTTGGTGTTTCAATAAAGCTTACGATTTGGAACAATGTCCAACCACTATCCTTCTCTTGGAATTCATCGATTTTCACAGAAATTATTGATGAATGATCTTTGATGATCTCTCCAAGATCACTCGATACTGTTAAGATACTCATATTAAACTGATGAGATGCAATTGTCATTAGCAATTCATCATCAGCGACTTTGATATACTCTGCAAAGAGTTCAATATTCATTTTGCAGGCTGTGTGAGTGATCTATTCATTTTGAATTAGTTCATTGTTGGACTCAAATTCCGCATTGAATGACGTCTCCATTGTTGATGATCGACTGGATGAGATTGTTCGACGATTTTAGGAGGTTGACAGCTGCAGCGAGGCCATTGCATCAGGCACTAAGGAGGATTTGGAGTGCGAGCAGCATTCCGTGAAGGCTTATACTCGTCTATCTTCAGGCGAGAGCTCTGTTAACTTGCCACTTAACCTTTCTTCCACCGAGTTGGTCGATTCCTACACACGAGCATATCGTCGATTTATTAATCTTGAACGCAAGCTCGAGCTTGGCTGAAGCCTTAAGCAACAATACACTGCATTTACGCAAGAGTATTTGAACCTAAAGCACATGTCGCATGTCGATCCTCTGGATATTGACCATTGTAAATAGCTTCTTCCACATCACTATGTCTTGAAGGAGGACAGCCCGGATCGGCTGCGGCATGGCCTGCCATTCTGGCAAAGCTGTTCAAAGCCTTGTTTAAATTTTAGACTTCTGCCGTTGCTCTCATTGGGTATATATGCAAAATGTATCGTTGCGGCTGAGTGACTGCTCCTAATAACTATTATCAATGTATTTTGTGGAGACTCGCCCAAAGAAAAGGTACGTGTCTACAAGCTGGACACCGTGACGTATGGCACCAAACCAGCCTCATTTTTGGTTGTACGCTCCATGCAACAATTGGCTGTTGATAAAGCCGCTGCGTTTCCTCTTGGGTCAGTTACAGTTCGAGAGGACTTCTACATTGATGACATAATCTAGGCTCAGTCTCTAAGGCTATGGACAAAATAAGGCAGACGGCAGCGATTTTATCTCGAGGCAATTTCCGGCTTCGGAAGTGCTAGTCATTTTCAAGTGCTTGCACGTGTTGATGAGGCTGACAAGGAGCAGTTTTTTAAATTTGATGATGGTAGTGACATAGCTAAAACTCTTGGTCTTGCTTGGGATCCATCTTCGGATAATCTCTTGTTCTTATTGTCACCTGTTCACCCAAATTCAAAACTCTTCAAGCGATACATCTTGTCCACGATTGCACATATCTATGACCCTCTTGGTCTTATTGGACCTTCAATTGCTAGGTTCAAAATCTTCGTGCAGCAACTCTGGGAGGCTGTTCACTTGAAGCTGTTACAGGACTTAGCGGATTATGGGAAGCAGCAGTGAAAACCGCCAAGCATTATTTTTATCGCTGTGTTGGCCAGTCGCTGCTCAGATTTGAGGAGTTGCGAACTCTTGTTTGCCAAATCGCGGCCATTAATAATTCTCGCCCTTTAGCCTCAATTTCAGAGAATCCTGGCGAATTAGATGTTTTGACTCCGGCCCATTTTTTTGATTGGCTGACCACCATCAACAAATTTAGAGACAGATCTAACAAAGTTGAATTATAATCGCTTGGATGGCTGGCAGCGAGTGACCCACCTATAACAAATATTTTGGTCATGGTGGCGGGAGGAGTATCTCATACTATTCCAATAGTGTACCAAATGGAGATCTCTAACTCATCCTATTCAATTGGATGACGTATACTCGTTAAGGACTAGAATCTGCCTTCCATTAGCTGCCCACTCGCCAGAGTGCTTGCGTTAATTCCAGGCAGAGATGGCACTGCTCGAGTTGCTGATTTCAAGACGATGAAAGGAGTTATCAGAAGAGCCGTCAACAAGATGTGTGTCCTGTCTATTGACGATGCTGTTGAAAGAGAGCCTTTCAAGGGGGGACTATGTTGGCAGTAGCAGCAACAAAGTTACAATCACATTAATTATCTATATATATTCAAGTTGTCGCCTGTGTGGCTTAGCATAAGCTCTAAAGTGTAGTTTAGCTGCAGCAGCCAGCGTTTAGCTCTTTTTGTGCAGCGCTCTCTCTCTCGCTCTCTCGAAAAGGGGCGCTCGTTTAGCCGCCGGCTTCGCCGTTGGACAATTACTTCTTACTGGATATGTCTGGAAGTTGGTTCTGAGCACACCGGCGGATCAGGTAAGTAGCGTAAATTTCTTTCTCCTTTATTTTCAGTTGCTGTAGCAGGAGGGCGTCATGTTGGTTTCACTGGATATGGGCAATACGTTGAGTCTCCATTGATCAGGTGAGTAGCGTCATTTTGTTTATGTTGTTGAGTAATTGCATTAATACACATATGTGTGTATTATTATATCATGTATCTTAGTTTGTTTATATAAGTTGGTCTTGTTATTTGTAATATCATTTTGTCATTTTGCGTGCTTATTTTGTGCGAGTTATTGAATTTGATTTTAGTTTTGTTGTTATGTTTTATGGTGTTCCTTGTTATCAGTTATTTGTAGTGTTGTTGTCGTAGTTGTTCTAGTTTTTGTATTTTATTACCAGTGCTATTATTTTCTTTTGCATTTATTTTAATTTTGTCAATTTATTCCAGGTATTGGTGTGGCCGTGGAGGCAAATGGAGCGGTTACTCTATTCCACTGGATCATAGAAGCAGGATGTTGGGTATTCCAGTGGTCCAGGAATGTCATTTGTAGTAATGTGTGTATTTTTTTAACGTTTTTATAATTACATTAAGTGCAGTTTGATTTCCTTTTTTGTGTATTTGCAGCCTGTGTTGTCTCCATGGAAAGTTATGCACGTATCAATGTGTTGATTTATTTTAATATGTGTTTAATTTTGGTTAGTATTATATTATGTATTTTAGTTTGTTTGTTTATTATGTGAGAGAGTTGGCTAATTGTATCATTATTTTGTTATTTTGCTTGAATAATTTGTATGAGCTATTGGATTAGTTTTTGTTTTGTTATAGTGTATATTACATATTTAATTTTGTTTGTTATTGTATGATGTGTGCTTGCGCTATCAGTTTTTTGAAAGCTTTATTTTCCAATTAATAACACGAAGTTATTTTCACGTTATAAAGTTTATTCAAACATACTTAGACTAGAAGCCAAACACTTAGTCTTTTCTATCAACACTTTGTTTATTAAGGTTTGAAGCGAAATGCTAAACCTTTTCACAAGAAGAGTAACTAACGATCGATTACCGAAATGAAGGTTTGAAGCCACCGCTAAACGTTCTCATAAACGAGAATAACTAAAAACGATCGATAAGCTAGAGCTATGCAAAACCACTCGTTCAAACATACTTAGACTAGAAGCCAAACACTTAGTCTTTTCTATCAACACTTTGTTTATTAAGGTTTGAAGCGAAATGCTAAACCTTTTCACAAGAAGAGTAACTAACGATCGATTACCGAAATGAAGGTTTGAAGCCACCGCTAAACGTTCTCATAAACGAGAATAACTAAAAACGATCGATAAGCTAGAGCTATGCAAAACCACTCGTTCAAATATACTTAGACTAGAAGCCAAACGCTTAGTCTCTTCTATCAACACTTTGTTTATTAAAGGTTTGAAGCCAAATGCTAAACCTTTTCACAACAAGAGTAACTAACGATCGATTACCGAAATTAAGGGTTGAAGCCACCGCTAAACCTTCTCACAATGAGAATAATTAAAATCGATCGATAAGCTAGAGCTATGCGAAACAACTCATTAGCTGCAGCAGCCGGCCGATCAGTGAACGCCCTTTATCGAGAAAGAAAGAGCGCTACACAAAGAGAGCGCTGTACAATGAGAGCGGTGCTAACGCTGGTTGCTGCAGCTCAAACTGCACTTAATATAATGTGGATTTGTAATTAAAACTAACAATAATTTATATTAAGCCACGCAGGGCTCCAAATTAAAATTAAAGTTCTTTGCTGCTGCTGCCAACACACTCCGCCCGTTGAAAGACTCCCTTTCAACAGAATCCGTAACAGGCAGCAGGCACATCTTGTTGACAGCTTCATGCTAACCCGCCTTTTATAGTCTTCAAATGAGCCACTTGCGCCACGCCACCTCTGTTTGGAATTGCCGCAAGCTCTCTAAAGAGTGGCCAACTCGTAGAAGGCGGATCCTCGTCCTTGTCGAGGACTAAGTCTGTAGTGGTGTACATATATGCACATTAATATTATCGAAAAAATGAGAACAATTCGCACTGGTAACGTTTTTTGGGACGTGACTGTAACAACGATCAGCTTGTAAGCACTCATGTAAACAGCTGATAGATAATAATGTGCTGGCCGAACCATTCTCTCTTAAAACTCTCCCTTGGCTCACGCATTAACATACGATCATACACACCAATTTATGTATGTATGTCGTTCTAATGACAATATGTAAAGGGGCATCGAGCGCATCTCATTAATATTCCTAAACCGAAATTAAACGGATGAGCATTGTCAACTTTTGCGGATCTTCTGATGCATCCCAGGCGTATCAGTTTTACACAACTACAACATGAAGTCAGCTTTAATAATTATAAAAGTAGTAAGGAATTAGAGCAATTTTCTTTTTTTATTTATGTACGAAAGTGAATAATGAAAAGATAACCTGAGTGTAAAGTTCAATATTCAAAGTGTATTACATGACCTAAACTTCATATTTCTAGTAAATATAAAACGATAGAAAAAGCTCATACTCGTGTATGCGCTCGGCAAAGTAAATGAGTAAAAGTTAGATTAAATGTAATTTAAAAAGAATTTTTTTGTTTATTAGGTAATCCTAAAATTAAAGTTACCCTACAATGCAAGTTAAAGTTGTAACGGTTCTGTGTAATTAAGAAAAAAAAAATATTTTTAAATAACTAATAAGTACCCTTATTATGTTAGTAGAATGAAAAACACGCAATAATTTGCTTCAGCATATGGCTTATGCTTGCATCGAGCTTTCGCACGTGGCTTGTGATAATTGCTCTCTCCCATGATAATTACCCAGAGCGAGCTTTCGCACGAGGTTTGCATTCTCCCTTGATAACTAATTACAGCGACACACACACACCAACATCAGGAACTACTTCTAGCGTGGGATGATGTAGGTAAGTTACTCTCTTTCTTTTATTATAAGTCGCGCTTAGATAAAGAACCATGCATGCATAATGTGAGTGCATAACCTTTCCAAAGCTACTCGTTAAACTTGAGCAACTGTACACAAGTCTCTTACAATAGCAGCCACACTGCTAATCAACTATATATGCTCTGAATGCATAATTTTCATGTAAACTACCTAATTATAATTAATAGCCACTAAACAAATATATATAATATGTTTAATAATTTAATTAAAAATCTTTCTGCAAAAATGCGTATAAACTATAATTATCGCTTCCTTGTATATGCGTCTATAATATTCTAATGGTATTAACCAATCATGCATTTAAAAATATGAAATATATAAATCTTTCTAAGGTTAATATTTAAATGTATTGAAGTCATTGTTATGTGGATGACATGCAGTTCCTGATGGAGGTAGGATAGCGGCCGTGGGACATCCTGATGTATATAACGGCCCGCAGGATCATGGCAGGGTGGGTGAGTGCGCCACAAAGGTAGCACCACAATAAAAAAAAACAAAAGGGATGACCTCATAACTTGAGTGATTTGATCCTCCTATTACTTTTGATCTTTTCCTCTTTCTCATGACCATTGTCTGTCTTCGTCTGTCGTTCATTATGTAAAAATATAGTACGCGAAAAATAAATATATATAATTAATAACTAGGAAGCCATTTTAATATGTCGGGTGACAAATAATAACCCGCCCCGATTTCCGGCGAGCTTCCAGACCAAGCGCGTACTCTGAACGTATTAATAGCCCATCTGCTCCCCGTTGTTCATTACAGATAAATATAATTATAATTTGGCGCCCAACGTATGCGGCCTGTTTCAGTTAAAAATATTAGTGTTTAATAAACTAACAGGAGGCTAATCGAAAGGCCATCGGTTAGGCATCCGATCTACAGTAGTATTGAAAGAAGAAAATAAACCACACTAATGTTTTGCAGCTGTACAAGCTCACAAATTTCGAAGTCAACTACTTCTGATGTAGCAGTTATCTGTTTACACAAATGACGCCATATCCCCATGCATTTGTCTTTGTTTTGATAATAGAGATGTAGTAACATTATTCGATTCCAAAATATTGATAATGAAAACAATATTGGGCTCGTGTGAGTTCCAGGAACAATAACAATTTCAGAATAATGGTGTTGCCAGACTCACTCACGCTATTAGGTCTGGGCTAATATTGCGGATCACATTCTATATTCTTAGTAATTGAGCATTTGATTCTATTCCGGATGCGACAGTCTATTGTCGAAAGAGTATAGTTCATATTGGCTGGTACTTCTTCTTCTGAAACTATACTCTCACCTGGAACAATAACTGCATTATTTGCGGACGAAAATGGGATCATTGAAGCAATTACACTGTTCTTTTACATCTATCCTATCTTATCACATAATGTAAGAGCCAGTCAACTATGACAGCGATTGTTTGTTTTTTATCTTTTACAAATCATTTCGTGGGTCAAGTAAATCAAGTAAATGCTTACCTATTCTCGGGAAGGAATTCGCAATTTTATCCACACTCATATAATGAATTTTTAATATATCGCTCTAAATCACGCCTTGTTGAAGTAATCTTTAACACAAGGTTTTTTTGTTTATCATATATAAAAATTATTTTTATAGTTTGCTATGTTAATAAATCGAAGTATTGACAATTTAAATGGTCTTGCTAATTTGGAAAGTGTGAGTTGTTGCGTGTGTAAATTAGAGGTTGAACACCCGGCACAGCTTCTAGCCACCAGTTGTAACCATTATTTTCACCGTACTTGTTTTAACAATAGAACAGGTAACAAACGAGTTTGTCTTATTTCTAGAACTTCACTTAGTACTTCAACTCAGAATTTGGCAGTTGAGTTAGCCGCATCGTAGTCTGCTGGGGGCATTGAAGCCCCAAGACATTATAACGCGATCTAAGTCTAAAGTCGTTAAAGTTATAACGCAAACTATGCATAAAGTCGCTACAACAGGAAAAATGCAGACCTGGAATGCGGGAATTAACTCTGTATCATGAGTGAGGCAGGGAAATGGCGACAGCAATTGCTCAACAAACCCAACTTTTGTCCCAAGCCATTGAGACAGGGTTGCAAAGACTAGCAATGCAGAATCCTGCAGGCAACCCTGTTCATAGTAGAGAACGACAAACTTTTGAACAACTATTTCAACTCCCTGGCCCGGTAGATTCAGAAAATATTCCCAGTAATGGTGTACCGCCAACAATTAGTTTCATGACAATGGGATCGCAGCAGTGCGAAAGATTACGTTCTGATAGAATTAGTCAGATTATTTCTAATTGGAATGACACCTTTGAGCTGCTATCTCGCTATGCTAGTAACTTGTTTGAAGACAGCCATAGTGAATGGTATTGGAGATACCATAAAAGCGTTCCGTCCGTTTGTTGGCCCGACTTGTGTCGAGCGTTAAATGCTCATTTTAAAGATGGTCGAACAGACTTAGACATTCGTACAGCCATTTCGTTGAGAAATCAAAAATACCACGAACCTTTTGACACATATCATGAAGCTATTATGTTGTTAGCCGATAGACTCACACAGCCTATGTCGGAGCAGTCATTGCTTGAGGTTCTGCAAGCAAATTTATTACCGGAAGTGCAGCATGAGATTTTGTACGTATCGATTTATAATCTGGAGCAGTTGCGACATGTAGTACGCAGGAGAGAACGGCTCATGAATGCAGTTACAAAAACTATTGTACCTTCAAGCAGATTGCGAGCAGGAGTTAGAAAATCCAGAGATCGCTGCTATAACTGTTTCGTGTTGGAATTGTGGGAGACATGGTCATCGATACCAAGATTGTGAAGCAGAACGTAAAGTGTTCTGTTACGGATGCGGAAGGCGTGACACATACAAGCCGTCATGTACCAAGTGCATTGCTTCAAAAAACGAAGTGTCGTGTGCACCGTCGCCCTTGTTTCGAAGGGAATGAACACCGAGTAACTGATGAAATGATCAGTTCACTTCATCAACTACCGGACTTGACTTTACTCGCTAGTAGTCCTTTAGATAATACTTCAAAAAACTTGAACGAAGAATTGCCTGATTTTATTAAAATCAAAACTCATAATCAACAACGAAGGATATGTATCTTTCCGAAAACTATACAAAGTATCCCGTAATGCAATCATGTCATCAGTCACTGGCGCTTCTATCAGTTACATATGCGGTAGTTTTGCACGAGAACTAGTAGACAGTCATACCAAATTCAAGGGAATGAATTCCAATGTTAGTACGGCAGCTGGCCATAAACAATGAATTATTGGCAGGATTACGACGCCAGTTAGTTTCCGCGGTGAGACTAAGCCATTGTGTATTTATATAGTACCATCTTTGTCTCAAAACTTATATCTCGGCATAGATTTTTGTCGTAGTTTTAATTTATTACCCTTGCATGTTATGATTACAAGTTGAAGACACCACACAGATAATCCTTTCAGATTTGCAGAAAAAGGAATTAATAGAAACAGTGCGTCTATTTCCTTCATTCGCTGAAAAAGGATTGGGAAAGACTTGCTGGTTGATGCATAATATTGAAGTTAACGAGACACAGCCAATCAAACAGCGTCATTATGCTGTATCTTCCGCTGTTGAAAAATTGATGTACGAGGAGCTTGACAGAATGCTGGCACTTGGCGTAATTGAAGAGTCGGATAGCCCTTGGTCATCGCCAAGCAAAGCAGCTATCGCTTGTTACTTACTATAAATGTCGAAAAATCGAGGTTTTGTTTTAAAGAAGTAAAGTATCTCGGACATATAATTGGAAATGGTATTATCAAAACTGACCCTGAAAAGGTAGCAGCTATACGAGATTTTCCATTCCCAAAGTCAGTAAAGCAAGTCCGAAGGTTCTTGGGCACTACAGGGTGGTACCACAAATTCATTAAGAGCTATGCCTTAATTGCTACTCCAATTACTGACACGTTAAGGCAGCGACGCAAGTTTATTTGGACAGACAAAGCAGAGAAGGCGTTTGTAGACCTGAAAGACAAACTTTGCACAGCGCCTGTACTGCATAGCCCCAACTTTTCACCGCCATTCGCTATCCACTGTGATGCAAGCCATACTGGTGTAGGTGGAGTATTGATGCAGCCCGATTGCAACGGAAATGATGTTCTAATTGTTTTCATGTCACGTAAGTTGAATCAGGCTCAGCGAAACTATTCTGTGACGGAAAAAAAATGCTTATCCGCCATTATGTGTGTAAAGAAATTTAGAGCGTACATAGAAGGACAGAATTCTCTATACGCTTGGCCAGATGGGCTCTTAAATTACAAGGATTATCATTTAAACTTTACCACCGAAAAGGCAGCCAAAATGTGGTTCCTGATGCGCTGTCCCGAATTCGTTGTGAGGACTTATCGTCAATCAGTATCGATAACAACATCGACCTTAAGGATAAACATTTCAATTCTGATGAATATCAAGAACTAAGAAGAAAGATTCAAAGCCAACAGACTCTTATGCCTGACATTAAAATTATTGATGTTATTTATCGTCGTGCTGAGCATGCCTCTGGCGAGCAAGTCGCTGATGATGTGTGTTGGAAGATCTGGGTTCCCAAAGAACTAGTTCCAAAAATTTTAAAGCAAAATCATGATAGTTCAGTCGCTTCTCATAGCGGTATCACTAAAACTCTTGAAAGAATCCGGCGTGAATAAATATGGCGTTCAACACTGCTACACTCCGGTATACGCCACGCAATAGAATGCTTCTGAGCGCGTTAATCGCTCAATCATTGCGGCCATTAAAGCCTATATAAACCCAAGTCAAAACAACTCGGATGAAAATCTTAGTCGAATATGTTGTTCTTTAAGATCTAGTGTTCATGCAGCTATAAGTATATAAGCCCATATCGTGTTGCGTTTGGTCAACAAATGATCAATAATGGTTCCACGTACCAGAACTTGCGGAATTTGCAAATGTTGGAAGACCGGTCCGTCACATTTAATAAAGAAAGCTCATTTGACATTATACGGGAAACTGCAGAAAAGGAATACAACAGCAGCATTGGCGGAATGAAAAACTTTATAATTTACGTAGTCGTGAGGTTTCCTATAATATTGGACAAGAAGAATATAGAAGAAACTTTGAATTGAGTAACTTCGCTAAAGGTTTTAGTGCAAAATTAGCACCAGCCTTCGTAAAAGCTAGAATTAAAACCAAAGTCGGCTATTACGAACTAGAAGATTTACAAGGCCGCCCAATTGGTAAATATCACGCAAAGGACATTAAACAATAATAACCTTACCTACATTAATTTATGCTCTCCAAAAGCGTTTATCACGAAAGGGTGTGTAATGATTCGATTGTTGAGCTTATAAATTTTGGTTTCTCCTAAAAAGGGACAATAATTTGTTGCGTTTCGCATATAGCGCCATCTATGAGCAGACCTTCGGAAAAAAAAATCAACAGAAACAATAATAAAGGAAACTCAAAATTTTTGAAATAAAGGGTGAAGCGAATTTTTGGCAAAACGTGTTCTTTTGACCGCGGACAAATTGTGTTCATCTCCTAGCCGTTGAGCGAACAAGTGGTGCGCGTTGCAAACGTCAAAAAACTAAATAAATTTAAAGGTTAGACTTACCGTACAGTGTGATAAAATAATTAGTGTATAAAGGAGAAAAGCTTACAACTACTGTAAGTTAAAATACTTAATTATTTTTGTTGCACAAAAGCCGTTTCCAACTAGAAAATTCTTTTTAGAAATTTCGCTGCAGCAAGCTGCTGCACAAAACGCTTCTTATATCAGTGCCTATTCTGAAATTTATTAAAGGTAAATGACTTAACAACCATTCAAAAAGAGACACCAATTTAAATGAATGTGTTTTTTTTAGAATGGGCACTCTTAATTGTGTTGAATTTTCGCGGTACTAGTAAGATGCACTAAGTTGGATTTGTAGTTCATGAAATATTGGATGAATTGCAGCATCAAATTGACAACTTTATAAATATAGTGCCTTTGCCACGCCCATGTTCAAAGTGGAGATGTCGGTGCTAAGTTATTTGCCCAAATTGCTTTAATTAATGGGCTTAAGAGAGTCTCTCTCTTAAAACTCTCCCTTGGCTCACGCATTAACATACGACCATACACACCAACTTATGTATGTCGTTCTAATGAGAATATGTAAAGGGGCATCGAGCGCATCTCATTAATATTCCTAAACCGAACTTAAACGGATGAACATTGTCAACTTTTGCGGACCTTCTGCTGCATTCCAAGTGTATCACTTTTACACAACTACAACATGGAGTCAACTGTGTAGAGTGTTTAAAGAAATTATAAATAAACAATTGGACAATTTCACATTTCGTTACGTTAACAAATTCCGCTTGAGCGTATACACAAACAAAACAAATTTGCCTTGGCTTCCAATTGCTTGCACTACAATGCTTGGTGCAACAATTAAAACATCAAACTTGTGAGAAATGTGAAAGTCGTTAACTAAAACCATCACAAAGTTCGTCGCAGCAGCAATCACATATGCACATAACTCAAAGCAACTGTTATTGCATTGCATCTTTATATTCGTTTTGCTGACCGTTAGCGCCGTTTTCGCTCGGCGTCTACTTAGTGCGCCATTAGTTTTCGGTAAATTTTCGATCGTCTTCTTTCACAGCGTTGCTGCTCTTATTGCATATTTCGCTACTGCTAAAACGGCCAGTGCACTGCTCGCGATCGTCGATTCAATCGCTGCCTTTAGTGGTTTATCTCCGATTCGTTCTTCGTTCGTTTGTGTAAGAGCTGCAACTGCGATCGATACCGTTGTAGTTCATAGACACATAGACACACAACAATCTGATTTCGTCGTTTTTGGCGCGTCAAGCAGAAGTTAAGCTCCGCGCCAAATTCTCATTGAGTTCAGTAACATCTGTAAATATGTCACATTCTTTGGAAGACTACCGACACCAGCGTGCAAATATCAAAAGGAACATTTCGCGTTTGGCCTTGCCCACATTCGGTGGCAATCATCTGGAATAAAACAACTTCATTTGCAAGTTTAATCAAATCGTGAAAGGAGTGCAAATAACAAACATTGAGAAGTTTAACTAACTGCTCAACTGCAAATGAAGGCATTTCCAGTCTCCAATGAAAACTACGCTAAGGCCTTAGAAAAATTAAAGTCTCGGTATCACAAGCCAGCAATGATATTTACAGAGACAGTCTCGTCTATTTTGCAGTTGCCTTCAGCTAGTTCATCAAACGCTACTCAGCTACGTTCGTTAATTGATAAATTTATCGCTGGATTATAAAACAATCCCGACTTGGGCTCAGTGCGTACAAGTACTGGAGCGTCAGTGTCAATTCTTGTTGTCCAAAAGCACAACAATCAGCCAAACGCATTCAAAACAGATTCGGAATCTTGGCAAAGGACATAACTCGTCTTTCGCACTTGCTATTGCTGCTTGTGCATTGTGCTCAAGCTCAACTCACAAACTGATGGCTTGCAAACAATTTAAGGCAATGGATCCGCTGTAACGTTTTGATATCGTCAAACGTCACCGACTGTGTCTTAATTGTTTGTCTAAGGGTCATCAAATGGCCGATTGCCAAATCGCTGTCGCCATTGTCAAAGATCGCACCACACCTTGTTACATAACAAGCTACATTCAACAATACAACCAAGCTCTTCGCCAGCCACTGAAGCAGTAGCACACAATCATTCGCAAATCAAAAACCGTTATCAACCTCAGGTTCTTTTAGCAACGGCTATGGTCCTGGTCAGAGATTCAATTGGCACCTACAGACTCGTGTTCGCAGGTGAATTTCGTCACGGATTCGTTCGCTCAGAAGCTTCGCTTAAAAAGAGATAAGCACGATGGGCAAATCAGCAGTGTTGGCCATGCATGTACAGACATCACTTCTCTTACAACTACTTCAATAAAATCGCATTTGTCGTCCTTTGAAGTTTCGTTAGATTTTTGCCCCACCGCATATAGCCTATCAGCCGGACATCAACATCGACATTTCAACATGGAAAATGCCAGAAAATATTGTTCTGGCAGATGAGAAATTCTACCAGTCTCGACACATCAACATGCTTTTAGGAACAGAAGCATTCTTCGACATTCTGTCAGTGGGCCAAGTTAAACTTGGTACAACTAGGCCCATGCTCCAAAAGACGCTGTTTGGATGACAGGTAAGTTTCATCCGCAACATTCTCGAGAGCTTGCTGCTAGCTTTAAGCTTGGCGCCACTTCAATTGACGATCACCATAAACATTTTCAAATGTGCCGTTGAAATCAGAACATCGAGCTTGTGAGGAACACTACGCAAAAACGACTGTTATAAATGACTGTGGTCGCATTGTTGTAAGGCTGCCGTTTAAGAACAACCCCAGTTAACTTGGTCATTCATTCGACATAGCACGCCGCAGATTTCTCAGCTTGGAACGCCGTTTGGCACAATCTGGAATTATGTGGAGCACATTTGTTGGCACAAGTCTAAGTGTATATTCGCCGAAGAACCACATGCCGTATATTTCTGGTCGGATTCGCAAATTGTTTTACATTGGCTAAAACAACATTCAGTTACGTTATCAGCATTTGTCGGAAATCGAGTTTCTGAGATACAGGATTTGACTTCAAACGGACATTGGAGATTCGTACCAACGGCATCAAATCCTGCTGAGGTGCCAGTACTTCTGATCTACATATCATCCATATGGTTCTCAGGACCAGCTTTTTTAACCCAACATCATGAACTTTGGCCAACATCAATGCCGCACAACGCCACAATGGATCGCAATCATATCCTGGAGAAACTAGCGGACATCAGCTCATACAATCGTTGTGTTCGCACTGCCGCTTACATGCTTCGCTTTGTTCAAATCACACGTATGAAACGTAAATTCGAAAAAACTTTGTCACCCGAGGAACTACGCAATGCATCCTCTTGCATAATTTGGAACATCCAGCAATTATCATTCGTCGAAGATATTCGCCAATTAGGAGCCATCTAAAGTTTCTCAATCCTTTTCTAGATCGCTCCCCAGGATTTTCACTTATCAGAGTTGGCGGCCGGTTAGAGAACGTTGACTTTGAAAACTTCGAAAAACATCCGATATTGTTGCCCAGTAAATCGCACTTCGTCTGGATCTCTGTGCGGCATCTACATCTTCGCAACTGCCATGCTGGACCTAAACTTTAGTGGCACGCATTCGATTGGAATATTGCATCGTAAACGCCAGGGACTTGGCACGTCGCATCGTGGGCACCTGCATGGCGTGTGTTCGATACAAGCCAAAATTGGAAAGGCAGCTTATGGGATCGCTGCCAGTGGAGTACCTTCGACCGGAACACCCATTCCAACGCTATGGTATCGACTTCTGTTGGCCAATAAATACGTATGTTCGCATACAAAGAAGGGGTCCCACAAAATCTGACTTGGCCGTGTTCATTTGTTTGGCATCCAAGGCGGTGCACATCGAAGTGGTCTCTCAATTATCGACGAAGGCATTCTTGGCTGCACTCAAACGAATGGTTGCTCGGCGAGCGCTGCCCACTGACATCTATTGTGATAAAGGAACTAACTTCGTGGGTGCAGCAAATGAGCTAAAGGCTATAAAACAATTTTTGTTTGATCAATCTACTCAAGACGCAATATCAGAGTATTGTGCTTCGGATTTCGTGTCGTTTCATTTTATGCCCCCCAGGGCACTCCATTTTGGCGGACTCTGGGAAGCAGCAGTTAAGAGCGCAAAGGGGTTGCTGCACAAGACGCTATCGAACACTCGCCTAACATTTGAGGAGCTCTGCACGATCACAACAGCGATCGAAGCTATCCTCAATTCTCGCCCATTGTCACCTATGTCGCCTGATCCCAATGATCTATCAATCACACTTGTTAGTTGGAAAATCTCTTCGGGCGCTTCCCGAACATACGATAGCAACGCCTCATCTCAACAATTTGGAGCGGTTTGACGGTATAACCGCTGCTAAACAGCAATATTGGCGTCGTTCGTCATCAGACTATATTCTCGAACTTCGTGCTCGAGAACCAAATGGACATCATCGTCGTCAAATCTCGCTATTGGAGCCATGGTCATAATCCATGACAACAATCTTCCGCCTCAGCAATGGAAGCTCGGCCGCATCGAATCACTTGTGCCTGGAAAGGATGGTCATGTTCGAGTTGTTCATCTTCGTACAGATAATGGCATCTGCTGTCGACCAGTACACAAATTGGCCATCTTACCGATGGAGGCTTGATGTGTTGAAAGCAGATCCTTTCAAGGGGGCCGGGATGTTTAGTCAAACTAATTTGAATACAACTGATATTAAAAGATCAGCTGTTAATCTGTCAATTTAAAGCTACTTTAAATAACTCTGTTAAATCTTAGTCACTTATGTAAAAACTACATTGTAATTTTAGTATATATCGATAGTTGTCACTATCGAAGAGTTCGAGTTGGAGATTAGAGCAAACCAGACGCGCACCTTTGTGTCGGTCATAAATAAACTTGTTAATTTAAATAGCCCAGATCTGAAGTTTCATGTTTGCATAAAAAACGCTTCGTGCAACGTTCAATATTCATAGTGTATTACATGAGCTAAACTTCATATTTCTAGTGAATATAAAACGATAGAAAAAGCTCATACGCGTTTGCGCTCGGCAAAGTAAATGTGTAAAAGTTAGATTAAATGTAATTTAAAATTAATTTTTTTGCCTATTAGGTAATCCTTAAATTAAAGTTACCCTACAATGCAAGTTAAAGTTGTAACGGTTCTGTGTAATTAAGAAAGAAAAAATATTTTTAAATAACTAATAAGTACCCTTTATTTAGAATGGCAGCGGAATGAAAAACACACAACAGTTTGTCTCAGCGCATGGCTTATGCTTGCAGCGTGCTCTCTCCAATGATAATTACCCACATCGAGCTTTCGCACGAGGTTTGCATTCTCTCTTGATATCTAATTACAGCGACACACACACACACACCAACACCAGGAAGTACTTCCAGCGTGGGATGATGTATGTAAGTTACTCTATTTCTTTTATTATAAGTCGCGCTTAGATAAAGAACCATGCGTGCATAATGTGAGTGCATAACCTTTCCAAAGCTACTCGTTAAACTTGAGCAACTGTACACAAGTCTCTTACAATAGCAGCCACACTGCTAAACAACTATATATATTCATTTAATTATTTTTGTTTGTTTTTTAAAAAACGCTAGGCGACCATGCACTTTTTTTTTTCTTACTACTATGAATTAATTCTATAATGCTCTCAGGCATATGTATTTATTCCATCTTCTTTTATTTTTCTCTTATCATCTCTAGAACTTAAAGTTGTTTTTGTCATTCTATGTGTATACAAGTTGTGAATTTTAGATCTAAACATCAACATGCTATCACAAAATGTCTTTTTTTCAAATATACATTGCTTATAGCTATTTATAGTCAACTTATCTAACGCAGACTTTTTAACTCCTTTTGACTTTTTGATGCATCCACCCCCCTCAAGAGACAATGAATACATTTTGGCTCTAAGACCAACAAACTCCAACAAACTCCAACATTCTTTTCCCACTGTTTTCGTCTTTCATGATTCCTAACACTTTCTTATTTGACCTTCTGATCCCATATTTTTTTGACAACTCTTCCGGATAGTCAGATGTATCAAATCTCATTTCTACATCTTCCGCAATCTCTTTAACGAAATCTTTAGTCTTAATGGAATATATGAATGAGTCTGTATCCATATAATTCAATGAAACTTTCTCTTGATACTTTGGCTTCATGTAATCATAATGAAAATCATACCTAAGTACATAGGCTTATCATACACGTTATGGAGACGATTCATTTGAATCGCATACATATCTTCTGAAAATTGGGCTGAACTATGGAAATTGGCCTTTGCAATGAGGGCACGAGCATCCAATCTATTGCAATTTGTGGTTTCCCACGATGTGACCAGTTTGATGTCTTTACGTTTTTCTACGTTTTCCATCGTTTTTTCATAGACAGTATTATTTAATAATTTGAATAATTCTTTTTCAAAATTATTTTTTGCTAATGCTCTGTGATATGTATTTAAGTCTATATACTTTTTAAGCCACGGAGACTGTTTAAACTCGAAAATTTTGTGTATTTTTGTTAATATTAAGCCATTTCTTAGACATTGCTGAGATTTCTATAATGAATAGGATACTTTATTTTCGACCTAAGGTCAGCAACAAGTTTTTTAACTTTAGCCTCCGGAGTAGGCTTTTGGTTGGATGGGCAAAAGGGTAGATCATTATGGTAATCGTGAAGTGAGTCTGGATACAAAAGATCTACCTCGAGAATGTACCCAGACTCTGAATTATCTTTGACAGATGAAATATCAAATGCATTTAATTCTGCATCATTCATCCACCTAAAGCCTGAATATGGGAGATATTGCGACATTGTCCAACCATATAAATTATTGGCATCTAAATACATCAGGAATTCTGATGGCTTAGTGCTGTCATAATTCTCCATATACATATGGTTGGCTTTTGAATAGCGCTTACAGCACTGAACTAATCCGCCAGTAATACCATTTTGAATAAACCTATACATATTTATATCTGTTAATAATTCTAGTTCTATTTTTGCTGTCTTTAACATTGCATCCCATGAGAGACCGGGTGGGATCTAATGAATATATTTTCTGGCAAATTGCACGAAAATTTTGGAACACGTCCGACAGTAAAAGAACATCAGTCTTAAGACACAATTCCATGTAATCTTTAAGGCTATGACATCCAAAAACTGACCAGACTTCTTGTGCATGCGAATAGTCTTCGAGCGAACATTCTGTATTTGATAAACTGTTGAAGAATTTATCTCTGGGGGGAAGAGCTGACTCATCTAGTCTGCTCTTTGAGTCAATATACTCATAGGGAAATACCCCCTTCCTACGTATTAGATGAAATTCATCATCGAATGGGAAAAATGATTTAACGTTATTGAAACTGTCTATATCTAGATTGGTACTAAGTGTATCTAGACTTGATGCCATGAAGCGGAATGTATCTAAGAATCTAATCTCAATGTTTTTATCATGGGATGCTATATGAATATATTTTGAGAGTGAAATGTACACCTCCTTATTAAGGGGGAGTACTTTTACATCACCTTCAACTTTATTTAATTCCCTAACGAACAAATGAGAATCATATTTTGGAAAATTATGGAAAAATACAGGAACAAAAGGCAATTTGAAAATTAATATTGCAGGCATTATGTGCTGCACCCCTATACAAGCCAGTTAAATGACAATGATCCCTAACTCGATCATTGCCTAAAGTATTTTCGCAGATGTGACAAATGACTGCATTTCTAAAACTATTCTCATCATCTGCGGTCATACTTATCGGTTTAATGGTGCTTAAATAACAGGTAAAAATATCGTTTACATCTCTGATAAGAGACTTGACGAATTTTACACCTGCATCTTTACCTGTTTCTAAAACCAGCTTATCTAACGCTGGGTTAAAAGCGCACTTTATATAGTACGAATATGCAATGGGGATATGTTGAGAAGTTGCTTCAACATTCTCAGTTGTGACAAAAGGTACGTCTAAAATTCTTAAAATTAAGACTTGCTTTTTCCTCCGATGGGAGCGTAGACACAATCTTGCCACACTGTTGACGGTGCTCTGCATGCATCCACTCGTTATGTGAGTAATTTAGGCATGTCTTGCAGAAGTATAACTGTGACTTGTGTGATGTGAGTTGGCGTCTTACAAGTCTGGAAGTATAAAAACAACAATCGTATATCTTTTAAAAAATATTGTTTTTAGCAAAGAGTATTTATTTAAATATTACCTTGACTAACTTTTTATCCACACGAAATGTCCGCGCTCCTCAGTCTCCAGCAACATTAGGCTAATGTGGTTTTTCTTCTCCACCTCCGTCACAAATAGTGGCCCGTTGACTGTACTTGACTGCTCATCGAAACCAAAAATATTGATGCTAATGCTTTGGTTCTGAGCTTCAAACATTTTTATTTGGTCTCTGTCCTTGAGCCGAGTTATTCCGGGAGACATAGTTAAATGCCTCGATGGCGTTCACGGAGTTGTTCTTGTTGTTGAACATTATTTGTTTTTTTTTTTTTGTTTTCTTTAAAAACTTTGAAAGCACAACACACACGAGTCGAAAACTACTACGGTTTTAGAAATCACAATATAAAATATTAGGCATGAAGCCCGCAGGTGCACAAAGCAACGAATGCTATTATTTCAAATTAATGTGAAATTATCATAAGGAGAGTCACTCAAACAGAGTGCACTGTATCCCCAACTTGATCATTGCCTAAAGTCTTTTTACAGATGTGACAATTATCTGCATTTCTAAAACTATTCTCATCATTTGCATTCCAATTTATGGGTTTTATGCTGTTTAATACCTGCTATATAAATATCGTTTACATCTCTGATAAGAGACTTGACGAATTTCATACCTGCATCTTGCCCAGTGTCTAAAACAAGCTTATCTCACGCTGGGTTAAAAGCGTACTTTATATAGTACGAATAAGCAATGGGGATATGTTGAGAAGTTGCTTCAACATTCTCACTCAGTTGTGAATTGAGAGGGGTTAGTATACACTCAAAATCTGCGTATACGACAAAAGCTACGTCTAAACTACGATTAAAATTCTTAAAATTAAGACTTGATTTTTCCTCCGATTGGAGCGAAGACACAATCTTGCCACACTGTTGACGGTGCTAATTAGGCTAATATGGTTTTTCTTCTCCACCTCCGTCACAAAGAGTGCCCCTTGACTGTATTTGACTGCTCATCGTAACCAAAAGCATTGAATGCTTTGGTTCTGAGCTTCAAAAACTTTTATTTGGTCCAACGGCAGTGGGAAATCCAAATTTGAAAAATTGAGCGCTAGTGCTTCATCCATTTTTATTAATTCACTCTCAATCGCATCAACTTTATATGATGAGCATCGTGCAGGCTGGTTATTTGCTGGTGCTTTAAGGGCTGATATTAATGCCCATTTAAAACAAAATGCATCAGCATTTTTAACATTAATAATCGCTGTCCTGTTCCTCAACACTTTTGGTGTTTCAATAAAGCTTACGATTTGGAACAATGTCCAACCACTATCCTTCTCTTGGAATTCATCGATTTTCACAGAAATTATTGATGAATGATCTTTGATGATCTCTCCAAGATCACTCGATACTGTTAAGATACTCATATTAAACTGATGAGATGCAATTGTCATTAGCAATTCATCATCAGCGACTTTGATATACTCTGCAAAGAGTTCAATATTCATTTTGCAGGCTGTGTGAGTGATCTATTCATTTTGAATTAGTTCATTGTTGGACTCAAATTCCGCATTGAATGACGTCTCCATTGTTGATGATCGACTGGATGAGATTGTTCGACGATTTTAGGAGGTTGACAGCTGCAGCGAGGCCATTGCATCAGGCACTAAGGAGGATTTGGAGTGCGAGCAGCATTCCGTGAAGGCTTATACTCGTCTATCTTCAGGCGAGAGCTCTGTTAACTTGCCACTTAACCTTTCTTCCACCGAGTTGGTCGATTCCTACACACGAGCATATCGTCGATTTATTAATCTTGAACGCAAGCTCGAGCTTGGCTGAAGCCTTAAGCAACAATACACTGCATTTACGCAAGAGTATTTGAACCTAAAGCACATGTCGCATGTCGATCCTCTGGATATTGACCATTGTAAATAGCTTCTTCCACATCACTATGTCTTGAAGGAGGACAGCCCGGATCGGCTGCGGCATGGCCTGCCATTCTGGCAAAGCTGTTCAAAGCCTTGTTTAAATTTTAGACTTCTGCCGTTGCTCTCATTGGGTATATATGCAAAATGTATCGTTGCGGCTGAGTGACTGCTCCTAATAACTATTATCAATGTATTTTGTGGAGACTCGCCCAAAGAAAAGGTACGTGTCTACAAGCTGGACACCGTGACGTATGGCACCAAACCAGCCTCATTTTTGGTTGTACGCTCCATGCAACAATTGGCTGTTGATAAAGCCGCTGCGTTTCCTCTTGGGTCAGTTACAGTTCGAGAGGACTTCTACATTGATGACATAATCTAGGCTCAGTCTCTAAGGCTATGGACAAAATAAGGCAGACGGCAGCGATTTTATCTCGAGGCAATTTCCGGCTTCGGAAGTGCTAGTCATTTTCAAGTGCTTGCACGTGTTGATGAGGCTGACAAGGAGCAGTTTTTTAAATTTGATGATGGTAGTGACATAGCTAAAACTCTTGGTCTTGCTTGGGATCCATCTTCGGATAATCTCTTGTTCTTATTGTCACCTGTTCACCCAAATTCAAAACTCTTCAAGCGATACATCTTGTCCACGATTGCACATATCTATGACCCTCTTGGTCTTATTGGACCTTCAATTGCTAGGTTCAAAATCTTCGTGCAGCAACTCTGGGAGGCTGTTCACTTGAAGCTGTTACAGGACTTAGCGGATTATGGGAAGCAGCAGTGAAAACCGCCAAGCATTATTTTTATCGCTGTGTTGGCCAGTCGCTGCTCAGATTTGAGGAGTTGCGAACTCTTGTTTGCCAAATCGCGGCCATTAATAATTCTCGCCCTTTAGCCTCAATTTCAGAGAATCCTGGCGAATTAGATGTTTTGACTCCGGCCCATTTTTTTGATTGGCTGACCACCATCAACAAATTTAGAGACAGATCTAACAAAGTTGAATTATAATCGCTTGGATGGCTGGCAGCGAGTGACCCACCTATAACAAATATTTTGGTCATGGTGGCGGGAGGAGTATCTCATACTATTCCAATAGTGTACCAAATGGAGATCTCTAACTCATCCTATTCAATTGGATGACGTATACTCGTTAAGGACTAGAATCTGCCTTCCATTAGCTGCCCACTCGCCAGAGTGCTTGCGTTAATTCCAGGCAGAGATGGCACTGCTCGAGTTGCTGATTTCAAGACGATGAAAGGAGTTATCAGAAGAGCCGTCAACAAGATGTGTGTCCTGTCTATTGACGATGCTGTTGAAAGAGAGCCTTTCAAGGGGGGACTATGTTGGCAGTAGCAGCAACAAAGTTACAATCACATTAATTATCTATATATATTCAAGTTGTCGCCTGTGTGGCTTAGCATAAGCTCTAAAGTGTAGTTTAGCTGCAGCAGCCAGCGTTTAGCTCTTTTTGTGCAGCGCTCTCTCTCTCGCTCTCTCGAAAAGGGGCGCTCGTTTAGCCGCCGGCTTCGCCGTTGGACAATTACTTCTTACTGGATATGTCTGGAAGTTGGTTCTGAGCACACCGGCGGATCAGGTAAGTAGCGTAAATTTCTTTCTCCTTTATTTTCAGTTGCTGTAGCAGGAGGGCGTCATGTTGGTTTCACTGGATATGGGCAATACGTTGAGTCTCCATTGATCAGGTGAGTAGCGTCATTTTGTTTATGTTGTTGAGTAATTGCATTAATACACATATGTGTGTATTATTATATCATGTATCTTAGTTTGTTTATATAAGTTGGTCTTGTTATTTGTAATATCATTTTGTCATTTTGCGTGCTTATTTTGTGCGAGTTATTGAATTTGATTTTAGTTTTGTTGTTATGTTTTATGGTGTTCCTTGTTATCAGTTATTTGTAGTGTTGTTGTCGTAGTTGTTCTAGTTTTTGTATTTTATTACCAGTGCTATTATTTTCTTTTGCATTTATTTTAATTTTGTCAATTTATTCCAGGTATTGGTGTGGCCGTGGAGGCAAATGGAGCGGTTACTCTATTCCACTGGATCATAGAAGCAGGATGTTGGGTATTCCAGTGGTCCAGGAATGTCATTTGTAGTAATGTGTGTATTTTTTTAACGTTTTTATAATTACATTAAGTGCAGTTTGATTTCCTTTTTTGTGTATTTGCAGCCTGTGTTGTCTCCATGGAAAGTTATGCACGTATCAATGTGTTGATTTATTTTAATATGTGTTTAATTTTGGTTAGTATTATATTATGTATTTTAGTTTGTTTGTTTATTATGTGAGAGAGTTGGCTAATTGTATCATTATTTTGTTATTTTGCTTGAATAATTTGTATGAGCTATTGGATTAGTTTTTGTTTTGTTATAGTGTATATTACATATTTAATTTTGTTTGTTATTGTATGATGTGTGCTTGCGCTATCAGTTTTTTGAAAGCTTTATTTTCCAATTAATAACACGAAGTTATTTTCACGTTATAAAGTTTATTCAAACATACTTAGACTAGAAGCCAAACACTTAGTCTTTTCTATCAACACTTTGTTTATTAAGGTTTGAAGCGAAATGCTAAACCTTTTCACAAGAAGAGTAACTAACGATCGATTACCGAAATGAAGGTTTGAAGCCACCGCTAAACGTTCTCATAAACGAGAATAACTAAAAACGATCGATAAGCTAGAGCTATGCAAAACCACTCGTTCAAACATACTTAGACTAGAAGCCAAACACTTAGTCTTTTCTATCAACACTTTGTTTATTAAGGTTTGAAGCGAAATGCTAAACCTTTTCACAAGAAGAGTAACTAACGATCGATTACCGAAATGAAGGTTTGAAGCCACCGCTAAACGTTCTCATAAACGAGAATAACTAAAAACGATCGATAAGCTAGAGCTATGCAAAACCACTCGTTCAAATATACTTAGACTAGAAGCCAAACGCTTAGTCTCTTCTATCAACACTTTGTTTATTAAAGGTTTGAAGCCAAATGCTAAACCTTTTCACAACAAGAGTAACTAACGATCGATTACCGAAATTAAGGGTTGAAGCCACCGCTAAACCTTCTCACAATGAGAATAATTAAAATCGATCGATAAGCTAGAGCTATGCGAAACAACTCATTAGCTGCAGCAGCCGGCCGATCAGTGAACGCCCTTTATCGAGAAAGAAAGAGCGCTACACAAAGAGAGCGCTGTACAATGAGAGCGGTGCTAACGCTGGTTGCTGCAGCTCAAACTGCACTTAATATAATGTGGATTTGTAATTAAAACTAACAATAATTTATATTAAGCCACGCAGGGCTCCAAATTAAAATTAAAGTTCTTTGCTGCTGCTGCCAACACACTCCGCCCGTTGAAAGACTCCCTTTCAACAGAATCCGTAACAGGCAGCAGGCACATCTTGTTGACAGCTTCATGCTAACCCGCCTTTTATAGTCTTCAAATGAGCCACTTGCGCCACGCCACCTCTGTTTGGAATTGCCGCAAGCTCTCTAAAGAGTGGCCAACTCGTAGAAGGCGGATCCTCGTCCTTGTCGAGGACTAAGTCTGTAGTGGTGTACATATATGCACATTAATATTATCGAAAAAATGAGAACAATTCGCACTGGTAACGTTTTTTGGGACGTGACTGTAACAACGATCAGCTTGTAAGCACTCATGTAAACAGCTGATAGATAATAATGTGCTGGCCGAACCATTCTCTCTTAAAACTCTCCCTTGGCTCACGCATTAACATACGATCATACACACCAATTTATGTATGTATGTCGTTCTAATGACAATATGTAAAGGGGCATCGAGCGCATCTCATTAATATTCCTAAACCGAAATTAAACGGATGAGCATTGTCAACTTTTGCGGATCTTCTGATGCATCCCAGGCGTATCAGTTTTACACAACTACAACATGAAGTCAGCTTTAATAATTATAAAAGTAGTAAGGAATTAGAGCAATTTTCTTTTTTTATTTATGTACGAAAGTGAATAATGAAAAGATAACCTGAGTGTAAAGTTCAATATTCAAAGTGTATTACATGACCTAAACTTCATATTTCTAGTAAATATAAAACGATAGAAAAAGCTCATACTCGTGTATGCGCTCGGCAAAGTAAATGAGTAAAAGTTAGATTAAATGTAATTTAAAAAGAATTTTTTTGTTTATTAGGTAATCCTAAAATTAAAGTTACCCTACAATGCAAGTTAAAGTTGTAACGGTTCTGTGTAATTAAGAAAAAAAAAATATTTTTAAATAACTAATAAGTACCCTTATTATGTTAGTAGAATGAAAAACACGCAATAATTTGCTTCAGCATATGGCTTATGCTTGCATCGAGCTTTCGCACGTGGCTTGTGATAATTGCTCTCTCCCATGATAATTACCCAGAGCGAGCTTTCGCACGAGGTTTGCATTCTCCCTTGATAACTAATTACAGCGACACACACACACCAACATCAGGAACTACTTCTAGCGTGGGATGATGTAGGTAAGTTACTCTCTTTCTTTTATTATAAGTCGCGCTTAGATAAAGAACCATGCATGCATAATGTGAGTGCATAACCTTTCCAAAGCTACTCGTTAAACTTGAGCAACTGTACACAAGTCTCTTACAATAGCAGCCACACTGCTAATCAACTATATATGCTCTGAATGCATAATTTTCATGTAAACTACCTAATTATAATTAATAGCCACTAAACAAATATATATAATATGTTTAATAATTTAATTAAAAATCTTTCTGCAAAAATGCGTATAAACTATAATTATCGCTTCCTTGTATATGCGTCTATAATATTCTAATGGTATTAACCAATCATGCATTTAAAAATATGAAATATATAAATCTTTCTAAGGTTAATATTTAAATGTATTGAAGTCATTGTTATGTGGATGACATGCAGTTCCTGATGGAGGTAGGATAGCGGCCGTGGGACATCCTGATGTATATAACGGCCCGCAGGATCATGGCAGGGTGGGTGAGTGCGCCACAAAGGTAGCACCACAATAAAAAAAAACAAAAGGGATGACCTCATAACTTGAGTGATTTGATCCTCCTATTACTTTTGATCTTTTCCTCTTTCTCATGACCATTGTCTGTCTTCGTCTGTCGTTCATTATGTAAAAATATAGTACGCGAAAAATAAATATATATAATTAATAACTAGGAAGCCATTTTAATATGTCGGGTGACAAATAATAACCCGCCCCGATTTCCGGCGAGCTTCCAGACCAAGCGCGTACTCTGAACGTATTAATAGCCCATCTGCTCCCCGTTGTTCATTACAGATAAATATAATTATAATTTGGCGCCCAACGTATGCGGCCTGTTTCAGTTAAAAATATTAGTGTTTAATAAACTAACAGGAGGCTAATCGAAAGGCCATCGGTTAGGCATCCGATCTACAGTAGTATTGAAAGAAGAAAATAAACCACACTAATGTTTTGCAGCTGTACAAGCTCACAAATTTCGAAGTCAACTACTTCTGATGTAGCAGTTATCTGTTTACACAAATGACGCCATATCCCCATGCATTTGTCTTTGTTTTGATAATAGAGATGTAGTAACATTATTCGATTCCAAAATATTGATAATGAAAACAATATTGGGCTCGTGTGAGTTCCAGGAACAATAACAATTTCAGAATAATGGTGTTGCCAGACTCACTCACGCTATTAGGTCTGGGCTAATATTGCGGATCACATTCTATATTCTTAGTAATTGAGCATTTGATTCTATTCCGGATGCGACAGTCTATTGTCGAAAGAGTATAGTTCATATTGGCTGGTACTTCTTCTTCTGAAACTATACTCTCACCTGGAACAATAACTGCATTATTTGCGGACGAAAATGGGATCATTGAAGCAATTACACTGTTCTTTTACATCTATCCTATCTTATCACATAATGTAAGAGCCAGTCAACTATGACAGCGATTGTTTGTTTTTTATCTTTTACAAATCATTTCGTGGGTCAAGTAAATCAAGTAAATGCTTACCTATTCTCGGGAAGGAATTCGCAATTTTATCCACACTCATATAATGAATTTTTAATATATCGCTCTAAATCACGCCTTGTTGAAGTAATCTTTAACACAAGGTTTTTTTGTTTATCATATATAAAAATTATTTTTATAGTTTGCTATGTTAATAAATCGAAGTATTGACAATTTAAATGGTCTTGCTAATTTGGAAAGTGTGAGTTGTTGCGTGTGTAAATTAGAGGTTGAACACCCGGCACAGCTTCTAGCCACCAGTTGTAACCATTATTTTCACCGTACTTGTTTTAACAATAGAACAGGTAACAAACGAGTTTGTCTTATTTCTAGAACTTCACTTAGTACTTCAACTCAGAATTTGGCAGTTGAGTTAGCCGCATCGTAGTCTGCTGGGGGCATTGAAGCCCCAAGACATTATAACGCGATCTAAGTCTAAAGTCGTTAAAGTTATAACGCAAACTATGCATAAAGTCGCTACAACAGGAAAAATGCAGACCTGGAATGCGGGAATTAACTCTGTATCATGAGTGAGGCAGGGAAATGGCGACAGCAATTGCTCAACAAACCCAACTTTTGTCCCAAGCCATTGAGACAGGGTTGCAAAGACTAGCAATGCAGAATCCTGCAGGCAACCCTGTTCATAGTAGAGAACGACAAACTTTTGAACAACTATTTCAACTCCCTGGCCCGGTAGATTCAGAAAATATTCCCAGTAATGGTGTACCGCCAACAATTAGTTTCATGACAATGGGATCGCAGCAGTGCGAAAGATTACGTTCTGATAGAATTAGTCAGATTATTTCTAATTGGAATGACACCTTTGAGCTGCTATCTCGCTATGCTAGTAACTTGTTTGAAGACAGCCATAGTGAATGGTATTGGAGATACCATAAAAGCGTTCCGTCCGTTTGTTGGCCCGACTTGTGTCGAGCGTTAAATGCTCATTTTAAAGATGGTCGAACAGACTTAGACATTCGTACAGCCATTTCGTTGAGAAATCAAAAATACCACGAACCTTTTGACACATATCATGAAGCTATTATGTTGTTAGCCGATAGACTCACACAGCCTATGTCGGAGCAGTCATTGCTTGAGGTTCTGCAAGCAAATTTATTACCGGAAGTGCAGCATGAGATTTTGTACGTATCGATTTATAATCTGGAGCAGTTGCGACATGTAGTACGCAGGAGAGAACGGCTCATGAATGCAGTTACAAAAACTATTGTACCTTCAAGCAGATTGCGAGCAGGAGTTAGAAAATCCAGAGATCGCTGCTATAACTGTTTCGTGTTGGAATTGTGGGAGACATGGTCATCGATACCAAGATTGTGAAGCAGAACGTAAAGTGTTCTGTTACGGATGCGGAAGGCGTGACACATACAAGCCGTCATGTACCAAGTGCATTGCTTCAAAAAACGAAGTGTCGTGTGCACCGTCGCCCTTGTTTCGAAGGGAATGAACACCGAGTAACTGATGAAATGATCAGTTCACTTCATCAACTACCGGACTTGACTTTACTCGCTAGTAGTCCTTTAGATAATACTTCAAAAAACTTGAACGAAGAATTGCCTGATTTTATTAAAATCAAAACTCATAATCAACAACGAAGGATATGTATCTTTCCGAAAACTATACAAAGTATCCCGTAATGCAATCATGTCATCAGTCACTGGCGCTTCTATCAGTTACATATGCGGTAGTTTTGCACGAGAACTAGTAGACAGTCATACCAAATTCAAGGGAATGAATTCCAATGTTAGTACGGCAGCTGGCCATAAACAATGAATTATTGGCAGGATTACGACGCCAGTTAGTTTCCGCGGTGAGACTAAGCCATTGTGTATTTATATAGTACCATCTTTGTCTCAAAACTTATATCTCGGCATAGATTTTTGTCGTAGTTTTAATTTATTACCCTTGCATGTTATGATTACAAGTTGAAGACACCACACAGATAATCCTTTCAGATTTGCAGAAAAAGGAATTAATAGAAACAGTGCGTCTATTTCCTTCATTCGCTGAAAAAGGATTGGGAAAGACTTGCTGGTTGATGCATAATATTGAAGTTAACGAGACACAGCCAATCAAACAGCGTCATTATGCTGTATCTTCCGCTGTTGAAAAATTGATGTACGAGGAGCTTGACAGAATGCTGGCACTTGGCGTAATTGAAGAGTCGGATAGCCCTTGGTCATCGCCAAGCAAAGCAGCTATCGCTTGTTACTTACTATAAATGTCGAAAAATCGAGGTTTTGTTTTAAAGAAGTAAAGTATCTCGGACATATAATTGGAAATGGTATTATCAAAACTGACCCTGAAAAGGTAGCAGCTATACGAGATTTTCCATTCCCAAAGTCAGTAAAGCAAGTCCGAAGGTTCTTGGGCACTACAGGGTGGTACCACAAATTCATTAAGAGCTATGCCTTAATTGCTACTCCAATTACTGACACGTTAAGGCAGCGACGCAAGTTTATTTGGACAGACAAAGCAGAGAAGGCGTTTGTAGACCTGAAAGACAAACTTTGCACAGCGCCTGTACTGCATAGCCCCAACTTTTCACCGCCATTCGCTATCCACTGTGATGCAAGCCATACTGGTGTAGGTGGAGTATTGATGCAGCCCGATTGCAACGGAAATGATGTTCTAATTGTTTTCATGTCACGTAAGTTGAATCAGGCTCAGCGAAACTATTCTGTGACGGAAAAAAAATGCTTATCCGCCATTATGTGTGTAAAGAAATTTAGAGCGTACATAGAAGGACAGAATTCTCTATACGCTTGGCCAGATGGGCTCTTAAATTACAAGGATTATCATTTAAACTTTACCACCGAAAAGGCAGCCAAAATGTGGTTCCTGATGCGCTGTCCCGAATTCGTTGTGAGGACTTATCGTCAATCAGTATCGATAACAACATCGACCTTAAGGATAAACATTTCAATTCTGATGAATATCAAGAACTAAGAAGAAAGATTCAAAGCCAACAGACTCTTATGCCTGACATTAAAATTATTGATGTTATTTATCGTCGTGCTGAGCATGCCTCTGGCGAGCAAGTCGCTGATGATGTGTGTTGGAAGATCTGGGTTCCCAAAGAACTAGTTCCAAAAATTTTAAAGCAAAATCATGATAGTTCAGTCGCTTCTCATAGCGGTATCACTAAAACTCTTGAAAGAATCCGGCGTGAATAAATATGGCGTTCAACACTGCTACACTCCGGTATACGCCACGCAATAGAATGCTTCTGAGCGCGTTAATCGCTCAATCATTGCGGCCATTAAAGCCTATATAAACCCAAGTCAAAACAACTCGGATGAAAATCTTAGTCGAATATGTTGTTCTTTAAGATCTAGTGTTCATGCAGCTATAAGTATATAAGCCCATATCGTGTTGCGTTTGGTCAACAAATGATCAATAATGGTTCCACGTACCAGAACTTGCGGAATTTGCAAATGTTGGAAGACCGGTCCGTCACATTTAATAAAGAAAGCTCATTTGACATTATACGGGAAACTGCAAAAAAGGAATACAACAGCAGCATTGGCGGAATGAAAAACTTTATAATTTACGTAGTCGTGAGGTTTCCTATAATATTGGACAAGAAGAATATACAAGAAACTTTCAATTGAGTAACTTCGCTAAAGGTTTTAGTGCAAAATTAGCACCAGCCTTCGTAAAAGCTAGAATTAAAACCAAAGTCGGCTATTACGAACTAGAAGATTTACAAGGCCGCCCAATTGGTAAATATCACGCAAAGGACATTAAACAATAATAACCTTACCTACATTAATTTATGCTCTCCAAAAGCGTTTATCACGAAAGGGTGTGTAATGATTCGATTGTTGAGCTTATAAATTTTGGTTTCTCCTAAAAAGGGACAATAATTTGTTGCGTTTCGCATATAGCGCCATCTATGAGCAGACCTTCGAAAAAAAAAAAAAACAGAAACAATAATAAAGGAAACTCAAAATTTTTGAAATAAAGGGTGAAGCGAATTTTTGGCAAAACGTGTTCTTTTGACCGCGGACAAATTGTGTTCATCTCCTAGCCGTTGAGCGAACAAGTGGTGCGCGTTGCAAACGTCAAAAAACTAAATAAATTTAAAGGTTAGACTTACCGTACAGTGTGATAAAATAATTAGTGTATAAAGGAGAAAAGCTTACAACTACTGTAAGTTAAAATACTTAATTATTTTTGTTGCACAAAAGCCGTTTCCAACTAGAAAATTCTTTTTAGAAATTTTGCTGCAGCAAGCTGCTGCACAAAACGCTTCTTATATCAGTGCCTATTCTGAAATTTATTAAAGGTAAATGACTTAACAACCATTCAAAAAGAGACACCAATTTAAATGAATGTGTTTTTTTTAGAATGGGCACTCTTAATTGTGTTGAATTTTCGCGGTACTAGTAAGATGCACTAAGTTGGATTTGTAGTTCATGAAATATTGGATGAATTGCAGCATCAAATTGACAACTTTATAAATATAGTGCCTTTGCCACGCCCATGTTCAAAGTGGAGATGTCGGTGCTAAGTTATTTGCCCAAATTGCTTTAATTAATGGGCTTAAGAGAGTCTCTCTCTTAAAACTCTCCCTTGGCTCACGCATTAACATACGATCATACACACCAACTTATGTATGCCGTTCTAATGAGAATATGTAAAGGGGCATCGAGCGCATCTCATTAATATTCCTAAACCGAACTTAAACGGATGAACATTGTCAACTTTTGCGGACCTTCTGCTGCATTCCAAGTGTATCACTTTTACACAACTACAACATGGAGTCAACTGTGTAGAGTGTTTAAAGAAATTATAAATAAACAATTGGACAATTTCACATTTCGTTACGTTAACAAATTCCGCTTGAGCGTATACACAAACAAAACAAATTTGCCTTGGCTTCCAATTGCTTGCACTACAATGCTTGGTGCAACAATTAAAACATCAAACTTGTGAAAAATGTGAAAGTCGTTAACTAAAACCATCACAAAGTTCGTCGCAGCAGCAATCACATATGCACATAACTCAAAGCAACTGTTATTGCATTGCATCTTTATATTCGTTTTGCTGACCGTCAGCGCCGTTTTCGCTCGGCGTCTACTTAGTGCGCCATTAGTTTTCGGTAAATTTTCGATCGTCTTCTTTCACAGCGTTGCTGCTCTTATTGCATATTTCGCTACTGCTAAAACGGCCAGTGCACTGCTCGCGATCGTCGATTCAATCGCTGCCTTTAGTGGTTTATCTCCGATTCGTTCTTCGTTCGTTTGTGTAAGAGCTGCAACTGCGATCGATACCGTTGTAGTTCATAGACACATAGACACACAACAATCTGATTTCGTCGTTTTTGGCGCGTCAAGCAGAAGTTAAGCTCCGCGCCAAATTCTCATTGAGTTCAGTAACATCTGTAAATATGTCACATTCCTTGGAAGACTACCGACACCAGCGTGCAAATATCAAAAGGAACATTTCGCGTTTGGCCTTGCCCACATTCGGTGGCAATCATCTGGAATAAAACAACTTCATTTGCAAGTTTAATCAAATCGTGAAAGGAGTGCAAATAACAAACATTGAGAAGTTTAACTAACTGCTCAACTGCAAATGAAGGCATTTCCAGTCTCCAATGAAAACTACGCTAAGGCCTTAGAAAAATTAAAGTCTCGGTATCACAAGCCAGCAATGATATTTACAGAGACAGTCTCGTCTATTTTGCAGTTGCCTTCAGCTAGTTCATCAAACGCTACTCAGCTACGTTCGTTAATTGATAAATTTATCGCTGGATTATAAAACAATCCCGACTTGGGCTCAGTGCGTACAAGTACTGGAGCGTCAGTGTCAATTCTTGTTGTCCAAAAGCACAACAATCAGCCAAACGCATTCAAAACAGATTCGGAATCTTGGCAAAGGACATAACTCGTCTTTCGCACTTGCTATTGCTGCTTGTGCATTGTGCTCAAGCTCAACTCACAAACTGATGGCTTGCGAACAATTTAAGGCAATGGATCCGTTGTAACGTTTTGATATCGTCAAACGTCACCGACTGTGTCTTAATTGTTTGTCTAAGGGTCATCAAATGGCCGATTGCCAAATCGCTGTCGCCATTGTCAAAGATCGCACCACACCTTGTTACATAACAAGCTACATTCAACAATACAACCAAGCTCTTCGCCAGCCACTGAAGCAGTAGCACACAATCATTCGCAAATCAAAAACCGTTATCAACCTCAGGTTCTTTTAGCAACGGCTATGGTCCTGGTCAGAGATTCAATTGGCACCTACAGACTCGTGTTCGCAGGTGAATTTCGTCACGGATTCGTTCGCCCAGAAGCTTCGCTTAAAAAGAGATAAGCACGATGGGCAAATCAGCAGTATTGGCCATGCATGTACAGACATCACTTCTCTTACAACTACTTCAATAAAATCGCATTTGTCGTCCTTTGAAGTTTCGTTAGATTTTTGCGCCACCGCATATAGCCTATCAGCCGGACATCAACATCGACATTTCAACATGGAAAATGCCAGAAAATATTGTTCTGGCAGATGAGAAATTCTACCAGTCTCGACACATCAACATGCTTTTAGGAACAGAAGCATTCTTCGACATTCTGTCAGTGGGCCAAGTTAAACTTGGTACAACTAGGCCCATGCTCCAAAAGACGCTGTTTGGATGACAGGTAAGTTTCATCCGCAACATTCTCGAGAGCTTGCTGCTAGCTTTAAGCTTGGCGCCACTTCAAGTTTCATGTTTGCATAAAAAACGCTTCGTGCAACGTTCAATATTCATAGTGTATTACATGAGCTAAACTTCATATTTCTAGTGAATATAAAACGATAGAAAAAGCTCATACGCGTTTGCGCTCGGCAAAGTAAATGTGTAAAAGTTAGATTAAATGTAATTTAAAATTAATTTTTTTGCCTATTAGGTAATCCTTAAATTAAAGTTACCCTACAATGCAAGTTAAAGTTGTAACGGTTCTGTGTAATTAAGAAAGAAAAAATATTTTTAAATAACTAATAAGTACCCTTTATTTAGAATGGCAGCGGAATGAAAAACACACAACAGTTTGTCTCAGCGCATGGCTTATGCTTGCAGCGTGCTCTCTCCAATGATAATTACCCACATCGAGCTTTCGCACGAGGTTTGCATTCTCTCTTGATATCTAATTACAGCGACACACACACACACACCAACACCAGGAAGTACTTCCAGCGTGGGATGATGTATGTAAGTTACTCTCTTTCTTTTATTATAAGTCGCGCTTAGATAAAGAACCATGCGTGCATAATGTGAGTGCATAACCTGTCCAAAGCTACTCGTTAAACTTGAGCAACTGTACACAAGTCTCTTACAATAGCAGCCACACTGCTAATCAACTATATATATTCATTTAATTATTTTTGTTTGTTTTTTAAAAAACGCTAGGCGACCATGCACTGAATGTATAATTTTCATATAAACTACCTAATTATAATAAATAGCCACTAAACAAATCAAATCAAATCTTCGAGAGCAGCTAGAGCCGATTTCAACCGCATTCTGTGCTGTTAGCTGCTCGTATTCCGAATCGGCTACCACCACTTCGGGCTGTTCCTGGAACCGCTCAGCCTTCAACTCTAGCTTGACCAGATCTACATCATCACCGAACACAATGCCTACCGGGACGATAGCGATATCGATCAATGTGGACTTGCGATTGTCAACGAAGACGGGTGCCTTGACGGTGATGACGCCATCGCGTTCCACACTGTTCATGAAATTCCTGACTTTCTTACCACTGACCTGGTCACCATTGGTCGAATTCGTTGCCACCTGCACACTCTCCTCGGGGTCTTCACCAGACGCGACATGCTCTTCAGCTCAATAGCCTTGCCCTCCGTCACGCCATTCGTAGTGATTTCTGGTTCGGATGTGGGTGCCACTTCACCTTCTTCAGCTCCAGTTACAACACCAACATCTTCTTTGTCGATCTCTATGATATGAAACTCAGACACCAAATACTTCTTATCATCAACTCTCAGCCGATCAACTACCAACTTCATGTGTCGGAGTGTGGACGATATGAACCGCAACTCACACTTTTTAAGCTATTTTTTCAATCTGAACACCAATGTCACAACCAGCCACTGAAAGCTTCGATATAACTCACTACACATTTCATTATAATCAAACCGCTTCTGTTTCTCATGAACGAATTTTCAATTTTATTCACTAAGACTAATTTTACTTGAAGCAGCACAGCATCAAACGAAATGCTCTCAGATTCTGAAAATGAAATGTCAAAACTTTTTAGAGAATTATAAATATCTTTAATATTCCGCTTATAAAACAATATTTGCGCACGCACACTATCGGCGGACGCGACGGTGCTTGAGTTCATATTAAAGCTTAACGCGCGCACAAAATTTCAGCCAAATCCATAAAGCTACCGATAACAACCGAGAAAGAAACGGTCGACATGTGCTCAATCGCTAGATCTATGCGAAACCACTCATTAGCTGCACCAGCCGTCCGATCAACGAACGCCCTTTATCGAGAAAGAGAGAGCACTATACAAAGAGAGCACTGTACAATGAGAGCGCTGCTAACGCTGGCTGCTGCAGCTCAAACCGCACTTAACATAATGTGGATATGTAATTAAGACTAACAATAAGCTATTTCTATTACCCACGCAGGGCTCCAAATTCAAAAATGTTAACTCATAATCAATTAAAGCTCTTTGATGCTGCCGCCAACAATGTGTTTTAGTATGTTTTTTTATTTTCAGGTATTTAAATTGGTATTGATGTAGTTTTTGTAATATTATTTCATTTGATATTCCATATTTTTATTAATTCTTTTATTTGTCTTTTTTTCATGAATGACAGTTTGGGATTCGATTGGAACGCTGTATCTGGAGGCTCTGGAGGGGATACTTAAAGTACTCCTTTGGACGAGTAAATTGTTATCAGCGCTATTATTTTATTTTGGATTGGTTTTAATTTTGTCAATTTATTTCAGGTACTGACGTGGCAGTGGAGGCGTTGGAGAGTTGCATCCTCTGTTGATGGCGTGGGGAGTTGTGTTGTAATATATGTTTAATTTGGTTATTATTATATATTGTGTTTTGGTTTGTTTGTTTATTATGTGAGTTGGACTTGTTATTTGTATTATTATTTTGTTTGCTTAATTTTGTATAAGTTGTTTAATTTGATTTTATTTTAGTTGTTGTGTTTTATGATATTTATAATATTATTCTTGTAGTCAGTTGTTTGGGGTATTGTTGAAGTTGTTATTTTATGTTTTGTATTATTGTATCATTTTTTTTTATTAATCTTTTCTTCTTCTTATTTACAGGTAAGCAGTATATTCGGATTTTACTGACCAACACCAGGGAGCAGAGTTTTAAGCGTACAAGGATGTTTATCGCCAACGGAAATTCTATACAGTGATGCATGTACGTATTGTAGTAATTTGTGGATTTATTATTTTCTTTTTCTCTTTTTTCTCTTTCATATTCGTTTTTTTTTTGTTATAGTCGTCAGAGAAGAAGTCATAGATGGTCCATATCTGTCCACTAGTCTTCCTGGTGGTTATGTGCAATGCCCTCTTGGTTTTGCTGGACGTGAGGAGCTTCGTTTATGGCATTGTTGTTTTTGGTTTGCATTGCTATGAATTGTATTAGCACATTTAGTAATTGCTCAATCTTGCTTTCCAGGCGTGATAACATGCTTCTTTTGTTATTGTTAGAGATGCTGCTCATGGATGCGCTGCGGCTGCTGAGGGGAGGTCCGCCGTTCGTCGCTTAATTGTTTTATTGGACTGCGCATTTTCTTTGTAGAGTGCGCTACTTTGTCAGATAAGTTTTTGTTGCTGTTTTCCACGTTAACTGTTGTTTGCGTGTTTGTGCCAGGTTTTGTTGTTGGCGTTGTAGTTTGTGTTGAAGCATGGCCAGATGATTTTCGGCTGGGTTTCTTACACTTGCAACTCCTAACTTTCCGCGTAAGACGTCACTGTATGTAGCTTTGCTTTTATTTGCGGGTGGTAATTGAGGTAGGTTATCTGCAGCTTGTAGGGTAGATAAATTTGTCCATGGTAACTGCAGATTTTGACGAGAGTAGTATGGAAATGGGGATTCTATGACACGAAGTGGCTTATTGATTTTAATTGCTTCATTGTTGGAGTTAATTTATTGCTTTTGGGTGGGGGAGTGACAGGTGTGTAACCTTTTTTAGAAACATGTGTAGTTTTGGATCACGAATGAGATATTTATGATCGAAGGGTATAGATTTATGGCTGATCTCACCTGGATGTTTTCCGACACAATAATTAAAGTATTTTTGATGTAAACTGTTGTTCAGTACGAACTTCGCACGTAAGTTTGCCACAGGCTGGTACCTTCTTCGTGTTTGGTTCTCTCCCTTTTTACACTGCACTCTTTTTGAATGACCCTCCTTATGATAATTTGAAATAATAGCCTGCATTGTTTTGTGCACCTGCGGGCTTCATCCTAGTTTTGTAGAGTTTAAAATGTTTAAATAAAAACTTTTTTTTATAATTTTCATAATATATTATATTTATTTATAAATAAAATGTTTACAAATGTGAAAATTTGTTTATTCTTATTGATATAGTTTAATTTTGAGATACATATACATTATGAAAGTATATTATTATTATTATCCATTTTGCTTAACCTCTTTCCTATGATACAAAGTAGGGACAAGTACATGTATCAACTCCATCTCTGGCGTTATCCGGAGACCATGAGCACACTGTCAAGTGTTTTCCATATTTTCATTTATTTAGACGATAGTTTTCATACTCCAAGAAAAATACTCGGTATTCCTCCAACAATTTAGAATGTCCAGGGAAAATTACATCCTCAAACTCCTTGAGGAAATCATCAATTTTCCTCACATTTATTTTAAATCCAAAATTCGAAATTAGACCCATTCTGTTGTGTATTCTCCAAAAGCAGAAATGGAACTGAAGAATTATTTTACTTTATTTATAAAGTGCCTATACTTGTGTAACTTTCTTTTGTAATACTTGTCTATACTGGATTACATCTTTTTTTATTTTTTTTCCCCATCTTTCTTGAAATTTCAAAGCATATGCGAGTTAAATCATTTTCTGCCTAATGTCCGGAAGACGCATATAAATCTAAAAGTTGTAAATCATATTTCCCCATCTTTGAACATTTTGGGATAATATAATTATTATATATATTACAAGCTTGATTTTTAAGCTGTGTGTTCCAACATAAGAATGAATTGAAAAATATCCCTAATCTTATGAAGGCTCTCCATGATTCACTATAAAATTCGACTTTATTTCCATATTGATTTAAAATTAATATTCATTGCGGATTTTCTAATCTTGGGATTATCAATTATTACACCAGGCATCAAGAACTCAAAGTGCTCAAGCCTTAGCTGGATATATTCCTTAAACGTCTGTAATTGAATCCATTCCTCTTTTCCATATCTAATGAAATTAATTTTTTGCTGCTGTACCCAAACCATTGGTGTAAATCGTCTCGTTGTTGAAAAGTCACACTTTAATTTTAATTGAAGATTAACAAAATACTCGAAACCAAAAATTATTTCATGATCTTGAATTTTTCTTGAATTTCTAGATTCTGAAAAGTTGCCTTAAACCAACTTGGGAATTGAATTGAGAGCGCTATTTAAGGTGAAGAGTGTTGATAATGCTTCTCAGTACATTATACACATTAGACGCAAAATGATTAAGATAGACAGAAGCTTGTGTGTTCTTCTTGACTTTCGGTATATATTTGGAAAAGAGAGTCAAATTTTTGAAAAGAATTGGCCTTCATGCAAGCTGGATCAATCATACCGAATTTCTTTCACTTCAATCATCCCTATGATATAAAGGAGCTGGATAAAATAACTAGAAAAACCATAAAAACAACTAAACAGTGTGTCGATAGATTGGATTGGTATGATGGCAACATTTCTTATTTAATCCTTGGTGATATATTAAGTCTATTAAATAGTTTCGCTATAGTGGGGGTGGAGCCAAGAAACAGTTTTTAAGTAAATATTTAACAGCAAAGTTGATGTTGTTGATTTAGAACTTTTAAGACACTTTCAAAACTTTTTCACAAATTGTAGAATATATAAGAAAATAACAAACCAACGCTCTAAACAATTTATTTAAACTCTTCGTAATCTTGGACAGCTCTAATTTTGAAATATATAGAAATTAAAACTTGATTGTACCATTATATTCCTAAATATAAACGAACTAAAAAATCTATAAAATTATAAATATTGAGTTTTGCTTTATTCAATTTAGTCAATAGGTTTACATCACACTTAAATTATAATAAACTCTAATACAACTCGTGCGTTTCTTAGGGCACATACACCTTTATTTAGATGGGACCCACAATCTGTCAAGTGCTTTCCATATTTTGATTTAATTAGACAATAGTTTTCATACTCCAAGAAAAATACTCGGTATTCCTCCAACAATTTAGAATCTTCAGAGAAAATTACACCCTCAAACTCCTTGAGGAAATCATCAATTTTCCTTACATTTGTTTTAAATCCAAAATTCGAGATTAGACCCATTCTGTTGTGTATTCTCCAAAAGCAGAAATGGAACTGAAGAATTATTTTACTTTATTTATAAAGTGTCTATACTTGTGTAACTTTCTTTTGTAATACTTGTCTAAACTGGTTTACATCTTTTTTTTATTTCTTTTCCCATCTCTCTTGAAATTTCAAAGCATAAACGAGTTAAATCAATTTCTGCTTCATGTCCATAAGATGCATCTAAATCTAAAAGTTGTGAATCATATTTCCCCATTTTTGAACATTTGGGGATAATATAATTATTATATAAATTACAAATTTGATTTTTAAGCAGTGTGTTCCAACATAAGAATGAAGTGAAAAACATCCCGAATCTTATGAAGGCTCTCCAAGATTCACTATCAAATTCGATTTTATTTCCATATTGATTTAAAATTAATATGCATTGCTTATCGGATTTTCTAATATTAAAATGACACTTTATGCTCTCAATCTTCGGATTATCAATTATTGCATCAGGCATCAAGAAGTCAAACTGCTCTAGCCTTAGCTGGATATATTCCCTAAACGTCAGTAATTGAATCCATTCCTCTTTTCCAAATCCAATGAAATTACGTTTATGCTGCTGCATCCAAACCATAGGTGTAAATCGTCTCGTTGTTGAAAGGCCACACTTTAATTTTAATTGTAGGTTAACAAAATACTCCAAAAATGATTTCATGATCTTGAATTTTTCTTGAATTTCTTGATTTTCCATATCGATTGAAAAGTTGTCTCAAACTAACTTGTGAACTGAATTGAGGACGCTATTTAAAGTGAAGAGTCTTGACCATTCAAAATGATTAAAATAGACAGAAGCTCGTGTGCTCTTCTTAACTTTCAGTATATATTTGGAAACGAGAGACAAATTTTTGTAAAGGAATTGGCCTTCATGCAAGCTGGATCAATCATGCCGAATTTCTTTCACTTCAAGCCTCCCTATGATATAAAAGAGCTGGATGAAACAACTAGAAAAACCATAAAAATAACTAAATAGTATGTCGATGGATTGGATTGGTGTGATGGCGACATTTCTTATTTAAGCCTTGGTGATATATTAAGTCCATTAAATAGTTTCGCTACAGTTATTGTTCGAGGTAGAGCTAAGAAACTGTCTTTAAGTAAATATTTAACTACAAAAATTGTTGATGGAGAACTACATCTAAGTTTAAGGCACTTTCAAAACTTTTTCACAAATTGTAGAATACATAAGAAAATAACAAACCAATGTGCTCTAAACAATTTATTTAAACTGTTTGTAATCTTAGAAAGCTCTAATTTTGAAATATTTGAAAATTAAAATTTGATTGTACCATTATGTTCCCATAAACCAACTACAAAATCTATAAGATTATAAATATTGAGTTTTGCTTTTTTCAATTTAGTTAATGGGTTTACATCATACTTAAATTATAGATTATAATAAAATCTAATACAACTCGTGCGTTTCTTAGGTGTATGTGCATACACCTTTATTTTGATGGGACCCACAATCGGAGTAAACATTTAATTTCATCGCATCTAATCGTGGGCATCCAAAGTCTTCAATGTTGATTACACACGTCTTTAAAAACTTTTCAAGAAACTTTTTCTTTGTATCTCCCTTCGTGATTACCCTCATATTCTGGAGAAGCTTCAGAAGATAGTTTCTGACTTCTAATAAGCTATAATTTCCATCATTCCAACATATATTGTGCTGATTTCTAGTTAACCATATTGCCGTTTTACGGGCATTCTTCGTTTGTCTAAGAAAATCATATGGTGGTCTTATAAAGTAATGAATGTCATGGTAATAACCATTCTTAAAAACAAGAGCAATTTCTTTTAATATAAAATAGTCGCAATTTCCAAAAAATCCTTGAATGTCGACAACTACCTGATTCTCCATCGAATTGAATTAAACAATGCGCTGAACTAATCCTGTTAATGGTGAATACTCAACTAACCGATCATGCATAAGCAGACAATATACTTTAGTGTTTCTCACACTTGCACTCTCCAACTCGATGGAAACTCTGATATCGATCGGTCCTGTTTTAACAGATTCATTCTGATGTGTTAGATCTATAACAACAATCGGTGCTTTTTCCTTAAATTCCTTAGATGTTAACAACGGCTCAGACTGCTTCATGTAGTAACTTGCTTGGAAATTTGCATACATATCATACAAAGTTCCAAATCGGTTACGATTAAAATTTATATTCATATCATCATAGGGATATGTTTCAGAGTTCAAGTACACTTTCAAGTTTCGCAATTGATTTTGAAGCAATTTATTATCCAGTATAAAGGCTATTATAGCGAAACGGGGATGTTCTCTATTAGCTGCAAGTTTTACATTCCACACATGATGAGTACCTTCTGCTAGTGTTGGATTGAGATAACAACTCGTATCGAACATCATCAAAAAGGTAACTAATGCAATTGTTTTTCAGTTCACCACCTCCAGTAGACTCATTGTTAGCCAAAGATATCAAGCCCTCAATATTAATAAAACTCTCGCTCGGTAGTACATATAAGTCCTGATTCTGGATTGTGATTCTAACTTCATCATTACTCTTAATGATTGAAGATAGGGAGAGTAGCTATGATATTCTTTTTTGGTTATACTTTCATCCGAATAGGGTTTCTCTCGAACAGTTAATAAATTAGTCATTGTTCTCTAATTTTAAAACCCAATGACCTTAAAAACAATTTGTTCTCTGTTGTGAGTGTTGTCCTTAACGACCTTCTTTCTTCTGCAGTATAACTCAAAGTGTTTGATAATGGAGGATAGCATACATTTTTATTATAAATAATCATTTTCGTTGTCTTAAATGTAGGCGAAGTGCAACACTCTCATTACGTAAATTTACTAAATTTCGGTCTTGATCAACAATCCGTATTTTTATTGACTGTATCTCTCTCGTGTTCACTGGGAAATAAATAAGATTGTGTTGCTTCTCACTCATTTTATAGCCTGGGGGATATTTAAAGCAAACTCATGCAATACCTGGCTTGATTCTGAATTAACATATGATCCGCTTACAATATTACAATTGTATTTACTTTGAAAATATCAACAGGCTGGTCTGAGATGTGTATAGAATTCGGTGTTAGTATTTTTTTATTAAAGCCGAATAATTGACCAATAGTACTCCTTTTGTTAAAATATATAGGATGTTCCTTAGTTGAAATTATCACTTGAAGCGTATTGTTGTTACTTTCGATGAGAGGGTGTTTTAATTTATATGGTTCCTTTTCGTCCATTTTCTCAATAATAATATTTCTTATATCACTAAGCTCATATGATCCAACAGGTATCTGAAAAACATGATCTCCTTCAAATTATTATCGTGATCAACATTTGGAATTGAGCTATACATGTGGAAATCAATGAGTACACACTCATAATTTCCCTTCAATTCAATGTGTGGATGACAGTTTGTCATTAGAATTGAGCTGTTGCCTGTTAATGTCAGAGTTGTTGTAATTTCGATCGATTATTGTTAAGTGAACTAATAATGCGATTTGTTGATATTATATTTCAAATTCTAATAAAGTCAGCGAATCCATGTCTATAGCGTCCATTTTCTAGAGGATCTTCTTTACTTATAAGTGCAAATCCACATTTTTCCTTCGAATAAAATTGACAAATATTCTTAAATTCATCAAATTTTATATCTACGCCTCTATATGATCTTGATACACAGGTTTCATATTTAATTCATCTTGCTTGAACATTATTATTAGATTTGCATTATCACGAATAAGATGTTTAGGAATGCGTGTATACATCTGAGATAAATAAAACGCATCAATGTTATTATGTCTTCCCATACAGAAGTATGCAGGAATATTGTTTTGTTTTTCACAAGCAACATCATCAAAAATCATTATAGAGTTCTTTTTGGCTTTACTTGGAGCTAGAACACTTTCATTTTCTAAAAATGTAAAATATCCCACCCCTTTTATTGGGTTCACTAGTGTTTCCAAGTATTCATATTTTGGTTGATGTAAAGACTTTGAATATAAATAAATATTTTGAAACTTTAGTCCATTTGGGCTTTCAATCAAACTGATCATTACACATGTTTTCCCACAATTAGAAGGTCAAACAATTAGGACTCTAATTGAATTGGGTAATAATCTGCTATGTCTAACTTGTTTGTCTTCTCCATTTTTAAAATCGATATTCGTCACTTCTATGTTCGTTATTTGTTTTATTAATCTCATTTTAGATACACTTCTCTTAGCAGATCGAAAAAGGAATAAGTCCATTAGATGCTGCTTGTAGGGAGCACGACATAGCATAGCAAAGTTTTGAGAAATCGGCATATATCTGATTCAAATTTGGCCGAAAGAGCGTGGGAGCGTATAAAGGACTCTGATAGACCTCTTGGGGAAAGAGCCGCTGCTTATTTTGTAACCAACATAATGAAAGCAAAGAAAAAATTTGGTATGGGACTCAAACAAAGAGAATATAAAAAGTCATATGAGAAAAAGAAAAAATGCATGTATGCCGTAAGAGTGGGTACCAGAGTATTGAAGAAGGAGAAGCCTTATGATATTCAATCTGCGATAAAAATCGCTAAAAAAGAACAATAAACAAGACTTTTGGGCGAAAGAAAAATGAAACAATAATTCCCCTAATTATTAGTGTTCCTAAAGTTGGTGGCTTCTTGCCGCTTATACCCATTATAACAGCACTGGGATTATTAGGTGGACTTGCCTCTGGTGGTGCAGCTTTTGCAAAGAGTATTAATAGTGCTAAAAGTGCAAAGAAAGAATTGGAAGAGAATAAACGTCATAACAGAAAAATGGAATGAATTGCTATAGGCAATGGACTCTATCTAAGACCTTATCAAAAGGGATATGGTATATCATCTGACTTTCCAAAAAACTTTTAATTCAGCTACCTAATAAGCCGCTCTCAAACATAGACATTGTGAATTTTGCTCACAATCATATCCCCTTTTTCAGAGGTATATTTATGAGAGACTCATTACCAAAACGGGTGCGGAAAAGAGAATGTGGTATTGTTAACTTAGACCTTTCAACTGGAGCTGGAACGCATTGGATAGTTTACTACAAAGCAGATAAGCAAATCAGATATTTTGATAGTTATGGAAACTTACCACCACCTTTAGAGCTTATTAGATATTTGGGAGAGAATATAAAATACAATTATAACCAAGTTCAACGATTCGGTTCTTTTAACTGTGGACACTTATGTTTAAGATTTCTATTACTGCTGCATAAAGCTGTTGATTGAAATCAACTTGTATTCAACTTTAAAACAAATAAATGAATAAAAATCAGATTATATATTAATTTATTTTAGTATATAACAACTATATATAGTTATACTATCTATAGTGTGATTAGAGTGTGTGTATTGTTTATATCGTTAACCATCTGAGAAACCGCGTTAAACTGTGTTAAACCACATAAAAAACCGTGATAAACCACATGATAAACTACATCAAACCGCTTGAAAACCAGAAACCACCCGTAAAGGTGTTTTTCGGTTTAGATCTGGTGGTTTTTTAATTAAAAATTAATAAGCATATACTAAAAGAATTGACAAAAACAAAAAACGCTCTGAAAAGAAAATTTCAAAGCATTAAATTAGGTAGAGCCGCAAATGAATATCAATTAGAGGAAACGTTTAAGCCAATAACGCAACCTCTTCACAAAATTGTTAGAGGGAATATAATAGCAAATCAGTTGATGAAAGTAAAAAAAAGAAGAAGAGAAGAAGGTGCAAGTAAATAGTAGGAATGAAATTAAAAGCGGTGAAAACTTAAGTAGTATTGGTGAATATTATGATGCACTGGACAGAGGAATATCTGAGCTTCAAACACAAGATTTATCGTTAGCACCAAGCGAAGAGAGTTATAATAAACCTGATACAATTAGTAATGAAGACTATAATCAAACGAATGAAATAACTGATGAGATCTTTAATCTTAGTTTAAATGATTAAGAACGTCCGAAAAAGCTCGATAAAGCATTTGGACCTACTAAAAAAAGTGGACAAATTAGTTTGGGGAGTTCTAAAATATCTAGTTACCACAAGAAAATTGAGCTGGAATCTGGTGAGAAGTGGAATCTTACTCCTGTTTTATATTTTTTGATTTACTTGAAAGATTGGACTATATTCTTTGATTTACTTGAAAGATCCTAAAGATTATAGAATGAAACGGATTTGGATGTATATCAGAGAATCTTATCAAAAACCAATGCCCATAGAAATAGATCATCTACCTGATGGCCCGCTTAAGGGAAATCGTTCAAAAAAGTACACTGAAATAATAAAAAAAAACGGTTTCTCAAAAACATGATGATCCAAGTGCAATGTCTACACCTCTAAATAAGAAATCCATGCATAAGGGTGGAAGTTTTATGACACTCAGTTCAACTAAGCCAAATTGTGTATATTGGGATGATCCAAATGAGATCGTCGATAGACTTAAACTTCTAGTTGGCTCACAGGCAGCTGGTAACACCAATCATAATAATGAAATCGTTTCGATAGTTGAAGAACTTCGTGAAGCAGAAAATAATTTATTGAATAAATAAATAATACTGTGATTACCAATAATTTAGTATTATCAAAATGCCTCTTGACAAGTTTGGTCACTTCTTCTCAACTAGCAATAAAAAAGAAAGATCAAGTGTAAAAAAAACAAATTGCTGGTGTTCTACTTGATGTTGACTTCTTCTCAACTAGCAATTAAAAAGAAAGATCAAGTGTAAAAAAAACAAATTGGTGGTGTTTTACTTGATGTTGATCAGAACATTATTTTTTCAAACAAACGTCTTAAGAATGTGGGTGAGCCCTTGGAAGATAATGATGCAGTTACTAAAGTCTTTTCAGAAAGAAAAGTAGAAGAAACAATGGAGAGCTTTGAAAAACGTTTAAAAGGAAAAGATCAGTCGGATCAGAAAACAATAAGTGAAATAACATTTACAATTCTTCATGAGATTAATAAAAATAGAATTGAGGTGGAAGAACTCTTGAAAAAATCAGAAAGTTCTTTACAAACGAATTTTAATTCGCAAATAGAGTCATTAAGAAGTTTATTTAACGGTGAAAATCAAAATATAAATTTAAAAATAGACTCTTTAAGATTCGACAATAAAATACATAAATAATGTGTCTTGTGTGTGCTAAGAGTTATAATCTATAGGACCGTTAACAAGTTCAGACATTCCTCAAATGGGCGGAATTGAGAGAAAAGTAATTTCCACTTGGAAGTCTATGTGGAAAATGGTCAAAGCATTGGTACTAAATACAAACTGTTTAAAAATGTTCGCAGACAGCACTTCCTCGAAAGGAAGCAGGCCTTGTTCTCGTTTATAAAGAGAATAAATAAATTCCACTTGGTGGAAGTCTATGCGGAAAATGAAGTCAAAGCATAGGTACTAAATACAGACTGATCATGAGTGGGCGGCACTTAATCGAGAGGAATGACATGCACCTAGTTCTCGTTTATAAAATGTTAAACGCCGAAGAGTAATAATGAAGGGAATCGAAGATCATAGGCAAGCAGACTGAAGGATAAAAATAACTAAAGACAGATAATCATGACGTCAGCGAGGAATATGCATGGGCACCAGCATCGTAAAACATTTTAAATCTGCCGAAGGGATAGTATGAACGGACATCGATGCTCATCTGGCAAGCAGACCTAGGAGAACGCGCATTCTCGGGTGATACTTACAGGCGAGATCGAATTCCAAAGAATTTACAGACCGATGATGGAAAAGAATTTTTTAATACAGACTTTAAGAGTTTGTGTCGAAAACATTACATCAATCATTACTTTTAGTGGTCTTAAGGCGCCAATTGTTGAGCGTTTTAATAGAACGCTTAAGAAGATACCTAGGATGATGTGGAGAGAGTTTCGTTATAATGGAACATATTGTTGGATTACAATTTATAAACAATTGATAAATGAGTACAATCGAAAACATCATAGAACAATTCAAATGAGATCTGTTGATGTAAATTCGTTAAATGAGAACAATTTATTGAATACTGCCTACAATCATATAAAAATCTTCAATGGCAGTAAATATCATGTTGGAGATTATGAGCGTATTAGCAAGCATAAACATACATTTGAAAAGGGGTATACACGGAACTGGACAACTGAAATTTTTAAAATAAATCAAATACAAAATACCAATCCAACTATATACATACTGGAAGACTACCAAGTTCAGTGCAGTTCTGAAAGGAAGTTTCTATAATGAAGAGTTGGTGAAAACAAGATTTCCAAACACTAACTTGATTGAAAAGATAATAAGGCGTCGAAATAATACAGTTCTAGTTAAATGGCTTGAGTTCTCAAATGATCAGAACTCTTGGATAAGTATGAAGTTCTATAAAAAAAGAAAAAAAGACTTAAAAACGCACGTGTGTGTGTACTATTAATATATTAAAATTTCATAAAAAGTTTTGATTTGTGATGAGCCTGTCAGTAATTTCCTTTAAACCTTTCGGACACGAGCATTAAGGTTTTCGGTAAATATATGTATGAAACGGATGTACTCAGTGTAGGGAATTTAGGATATAAAAGTGCGTCTTGAATAGAAGTATCTCACTCAAAAAGATGTCGAGGAACATTCAAGACCTGTTCAACTTCATGGATGACGATGAAAATTCGATGGATTTTCATTTGGGACAGCTGATGCCCTGGCCGATTCCAAGTAGAGAAGCAGCTAGGGAAGTGAATCCTCAATGCACATCAGAACTGAGTCAATCGGAATGGATTGAGCTTCTAGAAATTTCTCCCAGAGAGAAACGAAAAATTGAGGTGGAGGAGGACGCTTCGATACACAAGAAGCAATAGTATGAAGACCCTGAAACCACCATCGATATAACCGAGGAGGGGCAAGCAATGGAGCCCACCTTCGCTGAGTTTCTTGCCGAGGAGCCCATTGCTGAGGAATGGGAGATAAGTAAATTGTTTTATACTGATGATGAGCTAGAAAATTCACCAGAATTTTTAAACTTTATTGAAAATATTTAATAATAATAATAATAAATACAAATTACCTTATTACTAAGTTAATTTCAATTGTATTCATCTTTAATTCTCATTTAAATAAAAAAAAACTTTACAAAATACATATTTCTTTGTGTTATTATTTATTGTATCATATTCCACACATACATACATATACACTTTATTTTTAGCTTCATGAAGTCAAATAAATATACATATATGTACAACCTAAAATCATTTGCTTACATTCTTCTTCTTTTTCATTCAGACACAATGCATTTTTAAATAGAGACACACGCAGAACACAAGCACACACTTACAACCTAAAATCTTGTGTTTATCTTCTTCTTCTTTTTTTATCCAGGTGCACTGCATTTCTAAATACAGGCACAAACAGATACACACACACGCACATTTTCAAATATATATATATATATATATATATATATTTTTTTTTTTTCATATCAACATCCTACATTTTCAGCTTGTATAAATTAAAATAAAAGAGACACATGTACTTCTTTTTGGGTTAAAATATTCATTTATTTATTTATTTTTTTTTTTTTCACTTAGTTTTACTAACATTTTTGGTTGTTTGCTTATTAATTAATTTATTTATATTTATTTATTTATCTATTTTTTGTTTTTTTTTTCTTACTACTATGAATTAATTCTATAATGCTCCCAGGCATATGTATTTATTCCATCTTCTTTTATTTTTCTCTTATCATCTCTAGAACTTAAAGTTGTTTTTGTCATTCTATGTGTATACAAGTTGTGAATTTTAGATCTAAACATCAACATGCTATCACAAAATGTCTTTTTTTCAAATATACATTGCTTATAGCTATTTATAGTCAACTTATCTAACGCAGACTTTTTAACTCCTTTTGACTTTTTGATGCATCCACCCCCCTCAAGAGACAATGAATACATTTTGGCTCTAAGACCAACAAACTCCAACAAACTCCAACATTCTTTTCCCACTGTTTTCGTCTTTCATGATTCCTAACACTTTCTTATTTGACCTTCTGATCCCATATTTTTTTGACAACTCTTCCGGATAGTCAGATGTATCAAATCTCATTTCTACATCTTCCGCAATCTCTTTAACGAAATCTTTAGTCTTAATGGAATATATGAATGAGTCTGTATCCATATAATTCAATGAAACTTTCTCTTGATACTTTGGCTTCATGTAATCATAATGAAAATCATACATTTGCCATTTTGATAGTTCGAGAACTGTAAAACCTAAGTACATAGGCTTATCATACACGTTATGGAGACGATTCATTTGAATCGCATACATATCTTCTGAAAATTGGGCTGAACTATGGAAATTGGCCTTTGCAATGAGGGCACGAGCACCCAATCTATTGCAATTTGTGGTTTCCCACGATGTGACCAGTTTGATGTCTTTACGTTTTTCTACGTTTTCCATCGTTTTTTCATAGACAGTATTATTTAATAATTTGAATAATTCTTTTTCAAAATTATTTTTTGCTAATGCTCTGTGATATGTATTTAAGACTATATACTTTTTAAGCCACGGAGACTGTCTAAACTCCAAAACTTTGTGTATTTTTGTTAATATTAAGCCATTTCTTAGACATTGCTGAGATTTCTATAATGAATAGGATACTTTATTTTCGACCTAAGGTCAGCAACAAGTTTTTTAACTTTAGCCTCCGGAGTAGGCTTTTGGTTGGATGGGCAAAAGGGTAGATCATTATGGTAATCGTGAAGTGAGTCTGGATACAAAAGATCTACCTCGAGAATGTACCCAGACTCTGAATTATCTTTGACAGATGAAATATCAAATACATTTAATTCTGCATCATTCATCCACCTAAAGCCAGAATATGGGAGATATTGCGACATTGTCCAACCATATAAATTATTGGCATCTAAATACATCAGGAATTCTGATGGCTTAGTGCTGTCATAATTCTCCATATACATATGGTTGGCTTTTGAATAGCGCTTACAGCACTGAACTAATCCGCCAGGAATACCATTTTGAATAAACCTATAGATATTTATATCAGTTAATAATTCTAGTTCTATTTTTGCTGTCTTTAACATTGCATCCCATTGCAGCCGGCTCCAACCCCAAATAACACAGATTCAGCTCCTTCTTGGTAACGCGGCGTATCATAGTTTGGACACCACGCACTGCGTGCCCAAGTCTGGCCAGCTCATCTCTGATGCGATCAATTTTCTGCAGGGATGGATGCAGTCCCCTGATCACCACGCGGAAACCTCTATCCTCCTTTAATTGGTACGAATGAAACGGGATTCGCTTATCCGTAAACAATCTCTGTATTGCCCTGTAAGCGTCAATACCACTTGGCATTACCCTTACTGAGCCACCACCACTGCATTTGAGCATATAGCTGTCAGGCGGCGTGACAGCAATTAGTGCTTCCAGCAGTCCAGCAACGTTGGTGATACCCTCAGCAATAAGTGGGGGCGGCTTTGAAGGTCTTGTTGGCCGAATTTCAACAGTTTCAACATTTGGTGTGTTTGATCAGGAACAATCGCGTATCTCAGCGGCAGTGCTTAGATTGGGGTCCTCATCATGAGTAACATCATTACGAGTAGACGCACTTGGCAGGACCATCTCTTCCGTGTCGACCGACTCGATATCTGAATCAGAATCTGACAGCAGATCGTCGAGCGCTTGTGGTGCTGCACGAGCTCCAGCAGAAGTAGGCGGCACTGCATCAAAGTCAATTTCATCTTCAACTATCGCAATTTCCCTCTTTTTATTGGCGTTGTTGCTGTTGAAATTGTTGACGTTGATATTGGTATTATTTTTGGTGTTTTTGTTAGTGTTGTTGTTGGCATTGTTGGAGTTTTGAATGTTTTTGTGGACATTGTTTTTGTTGTTGACGGTGCTCTTGTCGATGTAATTGTTGTAGCTCTTGGGATTGTTAGTATTCGTCATTATGTTTGCAATGTTGGCGTTGTTGTTGTTGTTGCTGTTACTGCTCGCCGGGCGAGACCGCAGATTATAGCGGTGTTCGCTGGTCTGCCAGGCAAGAGAAGGCGAGCACCAAGGAACTGCAGTATCGCCGTCAGTGGAGGTATGGGAGATGTCGCTCATATTGGTTGAATAGGCGGCCACCAAGCACACGCACTCTAACAGAGTGGTGGTGGCATACGCACAAATCACTCTGATTGATAGGATACGAGGCGAAAATCGATTGTTTGAGTACAATACAAAAATAAATGAAAAACTAAATAAAAATAAAATGCTTCTTTATTTATTATATTTTTTTTTTCGCTACAAAAATTATAGTGTGGTCGTACGCTGCGAAAGCTAAATGCCCTCTAACGTATTTTTGAAATCAAATCCAGAAATTCACCCTTTAAATTTCTAAATACAGACACAAACAGATACACAAACACATACACACACACATTTTCAAATATATATATATATATATATATGTATATATATATATATATTTCTTCTGGTATTTCTTCTTTTTCATGTCAATACCCACATTTTCAGCTTGTATAAATTAAAATAAAAGAGACACATGTACTTCTTTTTGGGTTAAAATATTCATTTATTTTTTTTTTTTTTTCACTTAGTTTTACTAACATTTTTGGTTGTTTGCTTATTAATTAATTTATTTATATTTATTTATTTATCTATTTTTTGTTTTTTTTTTCTTACTACTATGAATTAATTCTATAATGCTCTCAGGCATATGTATTTATTCCATCTTCTTTTATTTTTCTCTTATCATCTCTAGAACTTAAAGTTGTTTTTGTCATTCTATGTGTATACAAGTTGTGAATTTTAGATCTAAACATCAACATGCTATCACAAAATGTCTTTTTTTCAAATATACATTGCTTATAGCTATTTATAGTCAACTTATCTAACGCAGACTTTTTAACTCCTTTTGACTTTTTGATGCATCCACCCCCCTCAAGAGACAATGAATACATTTTGGCTCTAAGACCAACAAACTCCAACAAACTCCAACATTCTTTTCCCACTGTTTTCGTCTTTCATGATTCCTAACACTTTCTTATTTGACCTTCTGATCCCATATTTTTTTGACAACTCTTCCGGATAGTCAGATGTATCAAATCTCATTTCTACATCTTCCGCAATCTCTTTAACGAAATCTTTAGTCTTAATGGAATATATGAATGAGTCTGTATCCATATAATTCAATGAAACTTTCTCTTGATACTTTGGCTTCATGTAATCATAATGAAAATCATACCTAAGTACATAGGCTTATCATACACGTTATGGAGACGATTCATTTGAATCGCATACATATCTTCTGAAAATTGGGCTGAACTATGGAAATTGGCCTTTGCAATGAGGGCACGAGCATCCAATCTATTGCAATTTGTGGTTTCCCACGATGTGACCAGTTTGATGTCTTTACGTTTTTCTACGTTTTCCATCGTTTTTTCATAGACAGTATTATTTAATAATTTGAATAATTCTTTTTCAAAATTATTTTTTGCTAATGCTCTGTGATATGTATTTAAGTCTATATACTTTTTAAGCCACGGAGACTGTTTAAACTCGAAAATTTTGTGTATTTTTGTTAATATTAAGCCATTTCTTAGACATTGCTGAGATTTCTATAATGAATAGGATACTTTATTTTCGACCTAAGGTCAGCAACAAGTTTTTTAACTTTAGCCTCCGGAGTAGGCTTTTGGTTGGATGGGCAAAAGGGTAGATCATTATGGTAATCGTGAAGTGAGTCTGGATACAAAAGATCTACCTCGAGAATGTACCCAGACTCTGAATTATCTTTGACAGATGAAATATCAAATGCATTTAATTCTGCATCATTCATCCACCTAAAGCCTGAATATGGGAGATATTGCGACATTGTCCAACCATATAAATTATTGGCATCTAAATACATCAGGAATTCTGATGGCTTAGTGCTGTCATAATTCTCCATATACATATGGTTGGCTTTTGAATAGCGCTTACAGCACTGAACTAATCCGCCAGTAATACCATTTTGAATAAACCTATACATATTTATATCTGTTAATAATTCTAGTTCTATTTTTGCTGTCTTTAACATTGCATCCCATGAGAGACCGGGTGGGATCTAATGAATATATTTTCTGGCAAATTGCACGAAAATTTTGGAACACGTCCGACAGTAAAAGAACATCAGTCTTAAGACACAATTCCATGTAATCTTTAAGGCTATGACATCCAAAAACTGACCAGACTTCTTGTGCATGCGAATAGTCTTCGAGCGAACATTCTGTATTTGATAAACTGTTGAAGAATTTATCTCTGGGGGGAAGAGCTGACTCATCTAGTCTGCTCTTTGAGTCAATATACTCATAGGGAAATACCCCCTTCCTACGTATTAGATGAAATTCATCATCGAATGGGAAAAATGATTTAACGTTATTGAAACTGTCTATATCTAGATTGGTACTAAGTGTATCTAGACTTGATGCCATGAAGCGGAATGTATCTAAGAATCTAATCTCAATGTTTTTATCATGGGATGCTATATGAATATATTTTGAGAGTGAAATGTACACCTCCTTATTAAGGGGGAGTACTTTTACATCACCTTCAACTTTATTTAATTCCCTAACGAACAAATGAGAATCATATTTTGGAAAATTATGGAAAAATACAGGAACAAAAGGCAATTTGAAAATTAATATTGCAGGCATTATGTGCTGCACCCCTATACAAGCCAGTTAAATGACAATGATCCCTAACTCGATCATTGCCTAAAGTATTTTCGCAGATGTGACAAATGACTGCATTTCTAAAACTATTCTCATCATCTGCGGTCATACTTATCGGTTTAATGGTGCTTAAATAACAGGTAAAAATATCGTTTACATCTCTGATAAGAGACTTGACGAATTTTACACCTGCATCTTTACCTGTTTCTAAAACCAGCTTATCTAACGCTGGGTTAAAAGCGCACTTTATATAGTACGAATATGCAATGGGGATATGTTGAGAAGTTGCTTCAACATTCTCACTCAGTTGTGAATTGAGGGGGGTTAGTATGCACTCGAAATCTGCGTACACTACAAAAGGTACGTCTAAACTACGATTAAAATTCTTAAAATTAAGACCTGATTTTTCCTCCGATGGGAGCGTTGATACAACCAAAAAACCAAAGCATAATCTTAGGAATACCGTTTTATTAACTTAGGCAACCGCACTACATTTTCCTCCCTACTAAATTCACGCTAGGGGTGGAACACAACGAGCGGGAGCGAAGTGCACAGCTTATGAAACTCAATTTCTTATCCCAGTTACGATGCCTTGGGTCCACATATGCCTTGATGAAAGAACGGATCGGTTGACTCTCCTTGAAGCATTAGCCTTAGGAGAATGCATGGAGAATGTTGTATTTGTCTTGCAACGAGTTGAAAGACTTAGATTTAAACTGAACTCCGTTGTCAGATACTATGGTTTCGGGTATTCCGAAGCAATGGAAGAGATCTTCTTCCAAATAACGTCTGACAGCTTCAGCAGTACATTTTCGGACGGGCTTCAAAAATGGAAATTTCGACATGTGGTCTAGTACAACAAAAATTCCTATATTTCCAGATTTCCTGCGTGGATGCGGTCCCAGAAAATCAACAAATAACTTTTGAAAGAACCGCAGTGGTTGGCCAGTATGTCCCATTTTAGGTTTTAAAGTCTGATTGGGATGTTTCGTGGCCTTACAAACGTCGCAAACATTTATATAATTTTTTACACCTTTTACCATATTTGGCCAGTAATAAAACCTTCTGAGTCTTTCCAACGTTTTGTTTATTCCACCATGCCCATGCAAAGGATCATCATCAGCTGTTTTAAGGGCAAACAATATTAGAGGCTGTGGCACCCAAAGTTTCCAGCATACATCATCTGCAACCTTGGAGTCTGCCGCATACTCGGATCGACGGTAAATAAATTTATTTTCAATATTTAGGTCGGGGCAAAGAAGGCTGGGTTGTACGACATATGGTCTAGTACAACAAATATTCCTATATTTCCAGATTTGCTGTGTGGATAGGGTCCCAGAAAATCAACAAATAACTTTTGAAAGAACCGCAGTGGTTGGCCAGTATGTACCATTTTAGGTTTTAAAGTCTGATTGGCCTTACAAACGTTGCAAGTATTTATTTAATTTTGTACATCTGTTACCATATTGGCCAATAATAAAACCATCTGAGTCTTTCTAAAGTTTTGTTTATTCCACCATGCGCATGCAAGGGATCATCATGGGCTGTTTTAAGGGCAGACAATATTAGAGGCTGTGGCACCCAAAGTTTCCAGCATACATCAGCGGCAACCTTGGAGTCTACCGCATGCTCGGATCGACGGTAAATAAATTCATTTTCAATCTTTAGGTCTGGCAAAGAAGACTGGGTTGTGCGAATCTTATTCTTTATGGACTCGTAAGCTGGGGACTTAAATTCTGCAGACTCCAAGTCGACTATTAAGCTATTAAGCACAACAGTCGGCACATCGTCACCCTCACTATTGGTCTGCATCAACACAGCTCCAACTCCAGCGTGATTAGCGTCAGAATGTATTGAAAAAGGCTCAGCAAAGTTTGGACTATGCAATACCGGAGCCGAACACATGTGATTCTTTAAGGACTCGAATGCCTGTTGATCTTCCTCCGTCCATTTAAACTTCCGTTTAGCCTTGAGAGTATCGGACAATGGAGATGAAATTGAGGCATAATTTCTGATAAATTTATGATACCACCCAGTCATACCAAAGAACCTGCAACCTTGTTTTACTGAGCGTGGAATTGTAAAGTCCTTAACGACTTCGTTACGCAAATGCGCTGGAACTATTTTATCCATTAGTCTGAGGACCATTAGTGAGCCCAAAGGGCATGACAACGAACTCATATAAAATAAAAAATGCCCAGGAACTGTGAAGGTGATCTTGTCGCGAGATATATATATTTGATAGTGTAGTGAATATTTTTCTTTTATTATTGGTAATTAAAAAATTAAGAGAAATGCCCATATTAAAACTATCAAGTCCATATAAAGTGATATCAAAATATGAATAATATGGAGTTAAATTGGTGCAAACAAATTATATTAAATGAAACAATAAGTGAAGAAACAAATTACAACACTCTCCAACATACAATTTTTTTTTACAATTAATCGCAATCAATTTACCCTTCAGGATGTGGAGGGATAATCAAGTAAGCAGCAATAGTACTTCGATTTTAAAGTGTGCTAAAATGTGAAGCAGTGTAAAATTGGACGTGCAAAACTCTCTGATTAAAGAGACATCATAGATGAGAAAAGAGAAAAAAAAACGCACTCAACTTTGATCGCCCCTGCAATGAGCGGAAGACTTTTGAGTGGGCTTTTAAGATGCTAATTAAAATTAAAGCACAGCCCAAAAGTATGCTGCCACTTTATTATCGAATTCACTGCCGAATTAGCCTGTCGAAAATATATGAATGAATAAACACAGAAATGGAAATAAAAAATAAAAATAAATAAATATATAAAGTAAATAAAATATAAATAATAAAATAAATGTACATTATTATTAATATTATGAAAAGAAACGTAATAAAAAAATAATCATAATATTAAAATGATATATATAAATAGATAAATAATAAATGAAATAAGAAAATAATTTACAAAATTAAATAAATGAATAATTTCGTTTTGCCCTACTACTCTGCTGTGGCAATTACATCAGCCCAGCTTAAACGACGAAAGCCCAGGAGTGCGCCTCCATATTATATTTATGAGATCGGACCTATTCCCTTTTTCCTGTAATTTGTTCGCACGCAATATCTTTTAATTAGTATTATGCACAGCGAGCACGTAGCGCAAGAGACTTTAAGGAACCTCGACCAACTACCGATCATACAGCCGGAACCAGCGCGTACACCACTACTTGCAGGGTACATTAACATCTGCTCGTTAAATACCAGGTTATATGTTACATTACGAGTGTCCAATTATTATTTGCTGATGTGTGTGAGAGGGGAAATTGGCGCCAATTTTTTGAATGCAAGCGTTGTCTGTTTGAGATGCGCACCTTGTTGGTTGCACGCGCAGCTATCGCTGTCTCTTTCGCTCATCGCTGCTTGTTTTTTGGCTTCCGTTGATGAAAGGGAAATGAAGGCTAATGAAGCAGAGGGAAGTAGCGGTGATTTTCTCTTTTTACTGCTTTCCGCTGATGCTTCCTGAATAGGCGCTAAATTTTTTCGCACATAAAAGTATGTGAAATTTCTTGGGTGTTGTTTAATTTATTCCTCAGAGTTGAACATGGATCCAAATATTGAATCGCTGATTGATACTCCACCAAAGAGTCTGGTTGACAGCTCTGCGACTGTTGGGGACAGCAGCGTCATCGTGGCAGCGGAGTCCACTTCTTGTTCAGATTCTTTTTCTTTATTTTCTTTTTTTTTCTTTTAGTTTTATTAATTTCATTAATAAATAATTGGATTTTTTTTTTTTTAATCGCAACACTTTTTAATAGCAACACCTTTTTTTATAGCAACACTCGCTTTTTTAATAGCAACACTCGCTCATCAGCTTTTTCCCGGACACCCGCTTTATTTACCTTATACAAATTTAAATTATAACAATAAAAATTTACATATTGCTTGGAATACTATCAGCACTAACAAATTGAAAGTCGGAATTAAATACTGACGGTATAAACTATTTCTAGTATTTTAGTTATATTGTAACAATCTGCAAATTGAGTAAAGTGGTGAAAACTCACACTTTTTCTTTATTTACATTCGGCTTCGGCAGCTTGTTATTCGTTTTTTGCTACTCTGGCTTATCGATCGTGAGTTACAATTGTGTTGAAAGGTTAAGCTATTGGCTTCAAACCTTTAATAGACAAAAACAAGCTGTTGTTAAAAGACTAAGCTCTGACTTCTAGTCAAAATGTATTCAATAAAGTTTATAACGCGAAGTCTCCTTGTGTTATTATTGAACAACGAAGCTATCAACGCCTTGTTTAAATTTCAGACTTCTGCCGTTGCTCTTATATATGCAAAAATGTATCGTTGCGGCTGAGTGACTGCTCCTGATAACTATTATCAATGTACTTTGTGGAGAGACTCGCCCAACGCCAACGTGTCTACAAGCTGGACACCGTGACGTATGGCACCAAACCAGCCTCATTTTTGGTTGTACGCTCCATGCAACAATTGACTGTTGATAAAGCCGCTGCGTTTCCTCTTGGGTCAGTTACAGTTCGAGAGGACTTCTACATTGATGACATAATCTAGGCTCAGTCTCTAAGCCTATGGACAAAATAAGGCAGACGGCAGCGATTTTATCTCGAGGCAATTTCCGGCTTCGGAAGTGCTAGTCATTCTCAAGTGTTTGAACGTGTTGATGAGGCTGACAAGGAGCAGTTTTTTAAATTTGATGATGGTCGTGACATAGCTAAAACTCTTGGTCTTGCTTGGGATCCATCTTCGGATAATCTCTTGTTCTTATTGCCACCTGTTCACCCAAATTCAAAACTCTTCAAGCGATACATCTTGTCCACGATTGCACATATCTATGACCATCTTGATCTTATTGGACCTTCAATTGCTAGGTTCAAAATATTCGTGCAGCAACTCTGGGAGGCTGTTCACTTGAAGCTGTTACAGGACTTAACAACAGCATCATTTCTTGGCGCTCTGAGAAAATGCATCTCTACGCATGGCAAGTCTCGTCAGATCTAACAACGTTGATCTAACAACGCCACAAACATCTTGGGAGCCAAAAATAATCTGGTGCTGAGCGATGCTCATGCTACTGCTGTTCAATTCTGCCTGGCTGACAACATTGATCGGCGTTTCATTCCCCCTCTCCCTCCCCAATTGGGCGGATTGTGGGAAGCAGCAGTGAAAACCGCCAAGCATTATTTTTATCGCTGTGTTGGCCAGTCGCTGCTCAGATTTGAGGAGTTGCAAACTCTTGTTTGCCAAATCGCGGCCATTAATAATTCTCGCCCTTTAGCCTCAATTTCAGAGAATCCTGGCGACTTAGATGCTTTGACTCCGGCCCATTTTTTTTTGATTGGCTGCCCTCCATCAACAATTTTAGAGACAGATATAACAAGGTTGAATTATAATCGCTTGGATGGCTGGCAGCGAGTGACCCACCTATAACAAATATTTTGGTCATGGTGGCGGGAGGAGTATCTCATACTATTCCAATAGTGTACCAAATGGAGATCTCTAACTCATCCTATTCAATTGGATGACGTATACTCGTTAAGGACTAGAATCTGCCTTCCATTAGCTGCACACTCGCCAGAGTGCTTGCGTTAATTCCAGGCAGAGATTGCACTGCTCGAGTTGCTGATTTGAAGACGACGAAAGGAGTTATCAGAAGAGCCGTCAACAAGATGTGTGTCCTGTCTATTGACGATGCTGTTGAAAGAGAGCCTTTCAAGGGGGGACTATGTTGGCAGTAGCAGCAACAAAGTTACAATCACATTAATTATCTATATATATTCAAGTTGTCGCCTGTGTGGCTTAGCATAAGCTCTAAAGTGTAGTTTAGCTGCAGCAGCCAGCGTTTAGCTCTTTTTGTGCAGCGCTCTCTCTCTCGCTCTCTCGAAAAGGGGCGCTCGTTTAGCCGCCGGCTTCGCCGTTGGACAATTACTTCTTACTGGATATGTCTGGAAGTTGGTTCTGAGCACACCGGCGGATCAGGTAAGTAGCGTAAATTTCTTTCTCCTTTATTTTCAGTTGCTGTAGCAGGAGGGCGTCATGTTGGTTTCACTGGATATGGGCAATACGTTGAGTCTCCATTGATCAGGTGAGTAGCGTCATTTTGTTTATGTTGTTGAGTAATTGCATTAATACACATATGTGTGTATTATTATATCATTTATCTTAGTTTGTTTATATAAGTTGGTCTTGTTATTTGTAATATCATTTTGTCATTTTGCGTGCTTATTTTGTGCGAATTATTGAATTTGATTTTAGTTTTGTTGTTATGTTTTATGGTGTTCCTTGTTATCAGTTATTTGTAGTGTTGTTGTCGTAGTTGTTTTATGTTTTGTGTTGTATTGTCAGTGCCATTATTTTCTTTTGCATTTATTTCAATTTTGTCAATTTATTCCAGGTACTGGTGTGATCGTGGAGGCAATTGGGGAGGTTACTCTATTCCATTTTGGATACTCCAGTGGTCCAGGAATGTCATTTGTAGTACTGTGTGTATTTGTAACTTTTTTATAATTACATTAATTGTAGTTTGATTTCCTTATTCTTTTTATATTTGCAGCCTGTGTTGTCTCCATGGGGAGTTGTGCACGTATGTGTGGATTTATTTTAATATGTGTTTAATTTTGTTTAGTATTACATTATGTATTTTAGTTTGTTTGTTTATTATGTGAGGGATTTTGTTAATTGTATCATTATTTTGTTATTTTGTTTGCGTAGTTTGTATGAGTTATTGGATTTGTTTTTGTTATTATTGTGTAATATTGTATGTTTAATTGTGTTTGCTATTATTTTATTATTATTTGTTTATTTTCAGGTATTTAAATTGGTATTGATGTTGTTTTTGTAATATTATTTTATTTGATACTCCCTATTTTTATTAATTCTTTTGTTTGTCTTGGTTGCCAAAAATTCCTCAACTGAACCCTCCAAGAGGGTGCCGACTGCTAATAGCATTACAGTGGTCCGCAAGGTACCGATGCTAACTAAGACTCGCGCTCTGAACTTCGGACATAGTCTGTCTCCATAGTCATGTCCCTGGCAATGGACCGAGTCATGGTTTCGAAGTAACGGGCAGACTAAGTGTAATGAGACACGTGCCAATAGTTAGCCTGGCTGGGGGTCCACAAATAGCTAGTCGTCTACGGAGCATATCGAATACCTGGCGACCTTCGATATTAATTAGTCTTACCTGAACATCACGGATCTCTGTGCAGGTGGAACTCTCTTCTCCGAAACTCATGGGAATCAACATGCATTCCAATTATAAAACTAAAAACCAAAAAGAGTCGGGTACTCGATCAAACCCGGTAGGGAGTAATCCCAAACAAGTAGCTGAGACAGTGGCTCGAAAGCCTGTTGGCCTAGTCAGTGGTGTGAGTGCGAAAACCATGCCGCATCCGACTCCTTGGTAGAAAGGCAAAGCACTTGTGCAGCCTATCTTCCGGCAGGAGCGGGTGGGAAAGGCGAATTGACAGCTACCAAAAAAAAGTTCACGTATGCCGAGAGGAGGAATGCGGAAAGCATTCTCAAGCGGCAGAATGCGAATGCGGCGGCCAATCCACCAGCCGAATGGCGGAGCAAGGCTGAGTGGGCCAAAAGTGTGATGCCAAATTTCAGCAAGGCACCACCTAGCAAGGAGCAGAGCCAAGCGAAAAGGCAACCCTCTCAAGAAGCGCAGCGACCCGTTGCAAAACCGGCCAAGGTGCAGCCAAGGAATTCTTTAGCCGAGATTGCCCGGGAGAGGATCCTTATAGGGATCCTCGACAAGGGCAACAAGGACGGAAGAATTCCTAAGGATGGAAGTGAGTGGAAGGAGCCTTAGCTGTCCGGTGCCTCCAGATGCTTAGTAAGGTGACTGGGCCACCACCAGTATGAACAGGATCGGAGATCGGAGCAACCGATGATGATCTGGAAGCTGGTTACACTTCAGACGCGTCGACTCTCACGCGGGTCCTTGAGGTCATGTGTCACGAGATCGACGAGGACGACTTAGTACTGTCAGACGAAGATGACAGCAACAAGACGGTGGTGAGGGTGGAATCTCCAGATGTCCTTGAGATGGCCTTGCAGATAAACCTTCACCACTGTAAAGCAGCGTCCGCTGCCCTGATGCTCCGCCTGGCTGGTGGCGGAGACGACATAGTACTAGTCCAAGAACCTTGGGTAATCGGCGGCAAGGTTTGCGGGCTAGGAAGGAAAAACTACAAGTTCCTTGTAGCCCAAACTGAGGGTAAAACACGTACTTGAATTCTCGCGAAAAAAAAACTATTATTCTGCTCCATCATTTTAGAAATGACAACAACACAACGGTAAGCCTGGAGCTGGTCCACCACCAGATGAGATCACGAGATCCCTGGTCCAGGAGTGCGAGAAGCACAAGATTGGCCTAATTATTGGCTGCGTCGCCAATGTTCACCACAGTCAGTGGCGGAGTACGGATACGAACTTGAGGGATGAGTCGCTCTTAACCTTCATTCTTAATACTATCCTTCTAGTAATACGGGAAATGATCCCAACTTCATTATTAAAAATTGGAGAGAGGTCATAGACTTGACGCTTGTCTCACACCTTATGAGTGACCAGTTGACAAGTCTGAAGACCACTCTTCTGATCACGGCTATATAGTATTCGAGCTTTTATTAAGCCACTCAAAACCAGTTCACTTTTTAAATCAGAAGAAGACGGACTGGGAAATTTTTAAGATAAAACTAAACCGAACCCTTTCGGAACACCCACCAAAAGGCCCGGTTAACTTTGCTCATCTCTGTAATCTTACAGATATTTTCACTATAGCATGCAACAAGGCTTTCAAGGGCAGCCTGCCCTATTAGTAAGTCGATGCTCAAGAAAAAATCCCAATGGTGGACACCACAACTAAATGTCCTTCGATAAAGTTTCAGGTCCCTCTCCAATACAGCGAAATCGCAAAACAACGATCTTCAATGGTTGCAATACAAGTCAAGTCTGACTGAATACAAAAAAGCCACCGGACGGGCTAACAAAGCTGCAAGGCTCATAAAAGTTCTATCGCAAATTCCCCCCACACTAGGTTATCTGAAAAAAGATGATAACTCATGGTCGGTCTCCACTGAAGAGTCACTGGATATCCTCCTTAAAACGCAATCCCCAGGCTGCTCTGAGCTCTCTTCGAAATACACACCAATAACTTGTGAAGAGATTACATCTATAAAATCTCGTATACATAAAGATAATGTGAAATGGGAAATAAACAGCTTCAAGCCGTTTAAATCTCCAGGCCCTGGTCAAATAAGCCCAGCCGAATTACAGAATTACTGCCAAAAATAACCTTCATACCTAAAGTTGGGGAGCCACCGTACACCAGCGCTAAAGATTTCAGACCTATCAGCCTGTCATCCTTCATGTTAAAGACTCTAGAACGAATCATAAGTCTTTATCTTACAATATCCATTGACTCCAATCTTATGTCGTAGTCTCAAAATGCCTACAGGAAAGGCAGATCTGTAGATACAGCCCTCCATTCTGTAGTTAATATTATAGAGGCACCTTCAACAACGTCACTCCGGCAGCGATAACTGGAACTCTGATCAATCAATTGCTCACTTGCAGGATTGTGATATCCACATTTGGATCGTCAACTCTCTCCAGGTATGTCAGCAGAGGTTCGCCACAAGGTGGAACGTACCCCCAAACTCTCTGAGACCTTATGACTAGTAAACTAAAAATACTGTCATGTTGGGCAAATGAGAGTGTTTTGGGTGTTAACCCCAATAAAACGGAACTTGTTCTTTTCACAAGAAATTACAAAGTCCCTCCCCCGACTAAATAATGTAGCTCTCTCATTCAACAACAGTTCCAACTTCTTAGGGTTGACACTGACTGACACTAGACTGCAACCTTAATACCCAAACACGGGTTAAAAAGGCAAAAGTCGCCTTATACAGGAATTTCATTGGGCTCAAATGGGGTATGTCCCCAAATATTGTTCGATGGCTGTACACATCCATTCTCAGACCAATACTTTTGAATGGGGTTACGGTATGGTGCCCCTGATTAAAAAAGAAAACCACCAAAAATCAACTAACCAAAGTTCAGCGTATGGCTGAACTGTGCATATCCGAAGCGCTTCGTATCACACCTAGTGACGCTATCCTGGACATTCCATGTCTGGAAAGGCAAGGAATAGAAAACGCAACACTCACGACCATAAGACTGAGAGAATCCATAACCTGGATTGCTCAGAAAACAGGACATTCTTCTATCTTAGAATGGAGGTTAAGCATCCCTTCGAAAACAGATTACTGCGTGCCAGTAATACAACTAGAAACACCCTTCAGTACATTCCTCAAAAGGGAGGAATGGACTCATGCTACTCCCGGACCACCGACAGCCATAACATTTTTCACAGATGGCGCAAAGCTAGACAACCGCGTAGGCGGAGATGTCTCCTCTGAGCAACTCAATATACAGCTATCATGCAGTCTCCCGACACATTGCAGTGTTTTTCGGACTGAAGTACTTGATATAAAAGAAGCACTAGAGTGCCTAAAAGGCTGAAAGTTAGCATTTGCAATGTTAATATATATATATTGATAGCCAGGCAGCAATTAAATCAATTAGCGCGATATCATCAAATTCGGTATCAGTAACAAGCTGTCGCAAATTTATAAACGCAGGTTTTAAAACACGAGCGTAGGAGAGATCTACCCCAGATCCCATACGGTATCACAACGGGCCAAACATGGCCGCTCGGGCTGACAACCGTTTAACCTAGTCTAACCTTTATTTGTCTTTTTTTTCATGAATGGCAGTTTGGGATTTGGATGGAAAGCTCTATCTGGAGGCTCTGGAGGGGATACTTCAAGTACGCCTTTGGACGGGTAAATTGTTATCAGTGCTAATATTTTATTTTGGATTTGTTTTAATTTGCCAATTTATTTCAGGTACTGATGTGGTAGTGGAGGCGTTGGGGAGTTACAGCCTGTGTTGATACCATGTGGAGTTGTGTTGTAATATATATTTAATTTGCTTATTATTATATAATGTGTTTTGGTTTGTCTGTTTATTATGTGAGTTGGACTTGTTATTTGTATTATTATTTTGTTATTTTGTTTGCTTAATTTTGTATAAGTTGTTGAATTTGCATTTAGTTTAGTTGTTGTGTTTTATGATATTTATAGTATTATTCTAGTTGTCAGTTATTTGCGGTATTGTTGAAATTTGTATTATATGTTTTTTATTATTGTATTATTTCATTTTTTTATTAATCTTTTCTCCTTCTTATTTCCAGGTAAGCAGTAAATTCTGACTTTACTGGCCAACACCAGGGAGCAGAGTTGTGTATAAGGATGTTTATCGCCAAGGGATATTCCATACAGTGATGCAAGTAAGTATTGTAGTAATTTGTGTTATTTTCTCTTTTTCCTCCTTCATTTTTTTTTTGTTATAGTCATCAGCGAAGAAGTCATAGATGGTCCACATCTGTCCACGAGTCTTCCTAGTGGTTATGTGCAATGTCCTCTTGGTTTTGCTGGACGTGAGGAGCTTCGTTTATGGCATTGTTGTTTTTGGTTTGGATTGTATTAGCACATTTAGTAATGCGTCAATCTTGTTTTCCAGGCGTGATAACATGCTTCTTTTGTAATTGTTGGAGATGCTGCTCATGGATGCGCTGCTGCTGCTGAGGGGAGGTTCGCCGTTCGTCGCTTAATTGTCTTATTGGACTGCGCATTTTCTTTGTAGAGTGCGCTGCTTTGTCAGGAAAGTTTTTGTTGCTGTTTTTTCCCGTTGACTGTTGTTTGCGTCGTTGGGCCAGGTTTTGTTGTTGGCGTTGTAGTTTATGCTGAAGCGTGGCCAGATGTTTTTCGGCTGGGTTTCTTACACTTGCAGCTCCTAACTCTCCGCCTAAGACGTCACTGTATGTAGCTTTGTTTTTATTTGCGGATGGTAATTGAGGTAGGTTATCTGTAGCTTATAGGGCAAATAACATTGTCGGTGGTGGCTGCAGATTTTGGCGAGATGGATTAAAGCGCATTTTCGCTGGATTTGATAGTCCTCCAGGGCAATTCTGTTTGCCCAAAGTCTGAACCTAGCTGCCTTACAGATTGTGCAGCTTATGTGTTTGTTTCCGTAGTTCGCACATTTTGGATCTTCTTGCCTGTGTTTAGTGCATGCAGTGGTCTCAAGCATATTTCATGCAGACGAAGGGATGTCTACAGTAGTTCTTTGTATGTCCAAATTCTTGGCATCTGTGACACTGTGCAGGATCACGAGGCTTCGCTTGTCTCTCAACTTCGACTGATTGATTGTCCAGTTGTTTCAGTTGTTGTTTGTGACTTCCATCGTCCTTAGTTGCTATTTCTAACACGAAAATATATATAGGTCGTCCAGTAAACCGATGTTTGAGGACTCTAACAAAGCGAGTAGAGTATCTTAAGCACCTTAGGTTTTCAATCAGCCAATCACATGGAGTCGAGTGGTGTAATCGTTGCAAGATGAGTTTGGAGCTGCGTTCCATCTTCAGCCAGGATTGTCTGGATTGCCTCAAATGTCTTCATGTCGTGACTTTGAATACGTAGTTCATTCTTTGCGGACGACCTTGTCACATATTTGACTACGTGCGGGCAGTTATCGAGTTTGCTCAGGATAGGCATTATAGAAGTGACGGAAGGCAGGAAAATCGTTGGCATCTTTTTTTGTGGCTATACTCTGTTTCCATTTCTGGAGAACCTTATTGTCTTATTGGCGGCATCTGTGAGCATTCGTCGTCATTTGGTATATGTTAATGTCGGTGCTGATGCAGAGTCTGCTGTACCCAGTCTTAATGTTTATGTTGATCCATTTGAGCAAACACTTTTAATTGCATTTGCTTACTGCAAAATGTCTTGCGATTGTTGATGATTCTGCTGCAGCAAGTTTGTGTGTTCTCGCTGCTGTTGTTGCTGGCTTTGCAGTTGGAATTTGTAACGATGCCAAAACGGATTGTTTTAACATACTGTCTTCAGTAGGGTATTTAAAAAAAAAACAAATTACAACATACTAGGGAGCCACGGAATCACAGCGGAGATCGGGATCCCTTGATACCCTAGCTCTTTCGGGAGGATGGGATGGGTTGCTGTGTCTGTGTCATAATGTTAGTTATTATAGAGTCCCTTTCTGAATCAACTAGGAAGTGCTATACTTCGAAATACACAAAAATAAAAAAATCGTAAGAAGTAACTAATATCAAATGTGAAGGTTGTTATGTACACTGGACTTTCTACAAAAATTTAGCGGAATCTGAGCTGATGATCGATCCTCGCCGCCTGTACCCACCCAACCATGAATCTCGGAATACGAGTTCTGAGATTCCCAAAAAAAAATTTTCTATTTCATTAAATCATTTCGGTTGGTCCCATATACTCGATAATTATTCCGTCATTTGTCTTAAAGTATACATTTTTAATTTTATTTACTCGGATCTTTCATGTTGGAGCGTTGACTAAAGTTAATACACTTAAAAGGCAATATAAATGGGTAGCTTAAAAGTTAACATAAATTTCAAAAGGTATTTAGATTTTTAACAAATTAACATTAATAATTTTAATAACTCAATTGATTCTATAAATCTTATCTATTTAATATGTATTTGTATTTTTGTATGATCAAATAATTGTTTTCTTATTTTTCTTATTTATTTACCTTTTTATTAATTAATTTTTTTATTTATAATTTAATTTTTATATTCCCTGCATTACAATGTTTTGTTGTGAGGGTCTTGTTTTCTTAATATATTTATATATATACACATATTTTTTTTTCCAAAAAATATAAGAAAATATTGAAGTGTTATTTGCCGAAGATCATTTTTTATAATTTATTTTGATTTTTTTTTTTATTTACTGGGTGCCATGTTTAAACATTGAACTTATAGGTGTATTTTGTTTTATTATTTTTCTAATTTTGTTTTTTTTTTCAATGAAAAACTTTAAATTGTTTGTAATATTCAAATATCACGTGTGCATATAATTAAGTAGGCATCTATAAGCATTCAAATCTAAGTCAAGTCAAAAGCTTGCGATTGGCGTCATCTATCGTGCCTGCGCCACCGACTTTAAGCCTTCGAAGATTCAAAGCTACATTATAAGCTTTGAACAAGGCGAAAGCCTCACTCGACTTAAGCTTAAAGCTCAACTTTGGATAAGCTGCAGCTTAAGTCGGATAAAAGTTCAAGCTTATGTATGCATGTATATGAAAGATTAATTATTAGTGCGGTTTTGAGTTTTTATTTTCTTTAGGTTATTTTTTTTTTTTTTAGGGTTTAGGAATCATTATTTGTTTATTTTTCACATGCTTGAATAAAAAAAAACTTTTGGAAAATGTTGTGTGCTTCTCAAATTTGTCTTTTAAATTTTTAACTATGTTATGTACAAAGGTACGTTCATTAGCACCGAATTTGACCAAATTTTAGTAAAAGTAGATTATTGACTTATATTTTTCTGATGCGGTGAAAGGCATTCCAACGATGGGCTTTCTTCTTGTGGTTGAAACCTTCTACATATATATATATATTTTTGTTTATTTTTCACTGAAACTTAATTCATTATTCAACCACGCCAAAAAAAATTAGTAAGGGGCAGTTATCTGTTATTTCATTTTTGGGACTTTAATCTGGGATTTTATTATATTTGAACTTATACATACACACAGCAGCTCAATTTTATCGATTTTATTTTGGAGTTCTGAGCTTATTTATGACACAGTTTAACATTTTTTTTCTGTCTTATATGTATTTTAAAATTTTATTATTTATTTATTATATTTAATATATGTTGAGATATACTTATTATATCTAATAAGTTAAGGCCGTCCTTGCAGGGCACGTGATGATGCGTTGCATGTTCACTCTTCGAGATAGTTCTGTTGTTTTTGTAATTATTTTGATTTACTCTTTTTCCCATAAATTTTATAATTTGTAGTTTTTTTTATGTTTGTTGTTTTATTTGTATAGCTGCCACGTGATAAAATAAATTCTCGTCGACTCGTCCGTTTATTTTGCGCCCGCACGTTTCAAAATTTTTCAAAAAGGAGAGCTTTGGCCCTGTTTTTGTCGATAAAGCCGCCGGATGTAAGTTGAGACAACAAAGTTGGCTGCGTTGTAAAAGCTCCCTAAGCGGTGCCTAAAGATTGATGCAATGATGAATGTAATGCACACGAAACAGCCGAAAGATTTACATCGCATTCTGTTTGTTCAGTTTCGAGATTGGCACGAATTGCGGCTAACAGAGAGCGATTCACACGTTCTGCATCGTTGCTCTGGGGGAATATAGTGCTGTATATACATTAAAATCATTGGCTTTGAACTGTGTACCATTATCGCTAACCAGAGTTTCAGGCACTCCAAAGCAATGGAACACGTGTTTTAATAGAAAGTCCTGAATAACCAATGATGTGAATTTCTTTAGCGGATGAAGCCAATGAAATTTACTAAAATAGTCTGATATTATTAACAATCCGACATCACCACTCTTACTTCGTGGAATAAATAATAAATCAACACATAGCCTTTGGAACGATCTACATGAGGGAGATTGTACGCCCATTGGAGGCCGAATGACTTAGTTAGGGGCTTTTGTTTCTTTGCAGGTGTCACAGTTGCGAATATAATTACGTACGTCGTTTGCCAACTCAGGCCAGTAAAGATTTCTTCATAACTTTTCTATGGTCTTTCGCATTCCACAGTGAGACGAGGTTACGTTGTCATGTGCTTGCATCAAAATCTAGTTCCGCGTTGGAGATGGAACCCATAACTTCCTCGCGTTTTATCCAGCGCGTTCAATTCATATACAAAAACTGATAATCTAATTTAGCGTCTGGAAATTTCTCTTTTAAGGCCTGATACTCACTATCAAAGGAAGCATTCGATTCCAAATCTATTATTGGACCTATTTCCAACTCTGCCAATTCATTGCCACACAATCTTGATTATGTATCCGGCACGATGTGATCCTTTCCTATTCTATGCGAAATTGTAAATTTGTAAGGCTGCATACGAAAAATCCACCGCGCAAGTCTACCGGACGCGTTCGAATCCTCAAACTTGTTTGAGGTTTTTAGGAGGTGGCCAATGCCCAATACACGCAATTTTTGCTGAATCGGTGCAGATACCACCACTACCGATTACACTGCAAGATGTTCTGAGAAAGTTTCCGAGATTATGCATACATCGTTTAAGTATCCAAAGACGTAATGTCGAAAATCGGGTGGTATAATCTCATCCAAAAATCGACACATCCTTTAAATCCAATTCTAAAATTATATTGGCCTTAGGCATTCGTGAAAAAATTCCTTCGAATCAGCAGTGGATAGGCATCTTCCTTTGTGGCCTCATTGAGCTTCCGTGCATCTAAGCAAAGAAGAATTTTATTATGATTCATAACTAAACGCATAGGTGAGCTCCAAGCACTAAAACAGGCCTCTATGACGTCCAGTTGTAACATACGATCTATTTCAGATTAAAGAAGTTTTTCAACTGCTGGGCTAACTGTATAAAAGCGCTGTTTTACCGGTCGCGTTTCTCCAACGACGATGCGATGTTGGATCAGACTAGTGCGGCCTAATCCTTCATGACAATTTGGGAAGAGGTTTTTCACTACTTCCAGCTGTTGTAACTGTACATTAGTCAGGGAATATGAGTTTGATTCTTCTAAAGAAGACAGGCTTTCTCTGGCAATTCCATAACGCTAATCACATTAGGAGCTAGTGCATAAATGTTCCAAAAATGTACACCTAATATGACTCTTTGTTCGATGGAGGGAATTATGTACAGCTGCATTGGTATTGTCATTTTCTTATAAGACATTGGAACGGAAATAACTCCAATAACCCCATGAGGTTTCCCATCGGCTGTGTTTATATATGATTTCACAGACTTAAATTCGCGTAAATCAGTAAATTTTTCCCTGGCTAGTGAAGACCCAATGCAACTTATATTCGCACCGGTGTCTAGCACAGCAAATTCTCTAAATTCTAGAAACGGCATTTCCGTATAGCAACGTGAATTGTTTCGGTTATTGAAAATAGTGGATGCTAACAATATTCTACAATTTTTCATTCGCTTAAAATAGTTCTTACAACGCAATTTATTTCTTGAATTTGAAGGACTCTTTTCACTAAAAGTGCTATTTCTAAGCCACTCATGATAAGGGCGAAAATGTAAAAAGTCCTGCGGGATATTTTTCGCATCCGGTGATCTTTTCAAAATTGTTATGGCAGGTGAGAAAACAGCGGGACTACAAATTACAGAGCTTGTATAATGAGTCTCTATTTGGATAGGAGCATCCTGTTGTTGGTGGCTGTACCCTTCTGTCGGTTTTCCGACCGACGCTGAATACATACTTTGCATTGCATATACACGTTTAGAGCACCACAACCATAGAAAAATATGCGGCGCTGGGCAAGACAATTCTCCCATACGTGTCCCTGCACATCACAATTCCAACAAGTAATATTTGAATGATGAATAACAGCTATATCTTCTTCTGCATTAACATCACAATTCGACTCAGCTCCCATCTCCAGTTCTTCAACGACATAAACTTGACGGCGTTGCAATGGCGGTTTCGTCCTGGAAACTCCTTCGCTGCGATTGTTCAGCTCACTTACTAAATTTTCATGCACCTGCACTAATCTTCGCAACTGACCTACAGAATGAACTGATTGATATAACAACTTGTGACGAGCTTCTGGCAACAAATTATTTTTAAGGATTTCATTCAACGCATCTTCTTCGGTTCGAACAAATGATTTATCTATTAGTGAAACCACAACCTCATAAAAGTATTTAAAAGTTTCCCTTGTTTTTGTTTACGCGAACGTATTTGTTCTTTGCTGGTAAACTCTGACCTATAATTTCGATATTGTTGGGGTAACGATAGAGAAAAGTTGGTCCAGGTAATACGATCCATTTGTTTGTGATATCGCCAATACCAATCCCGTGATCTTCCTATGAAAAGAACATATATGTGCTTGCATACCGCACTTATATCTCCATCCAAAGTCTCATAGGTGAGCACTTTCCCCGATACATAAATTCATCTACACTCAAACCTACATCCAAACCATCGAAATGTAGATTCCATTTCTGCATTATCTCAACCACCTTACTTGGGTGTACAGAGGTGCGACTGGCTAACGAGTTTTGGGCTAATGGTGATCCTGGAACATGCGTAGGATAACGAGGTCTCACACATAAGGATGACACTAATCTTGATACGGTTTGCTCAATCATGTTGTGTATAATGGAATAATCAGTTGCCACAGGTTCTTCCTGACGAGTGTTGTCTGATCGATTTGGAAGTCCTCTTCTTGGGTTTTGATAACGCCTTGCCCTAGAGCCACCACTATTTCGATTTCCTTGGCGCAATCAGGACAACTGTTGTTGGTTTGTAACCAACCCTCAAGACAATTTTTATGAAAAATATGTTTACAATGGGTAGTATAACAGGATTGTGTATTTGTCATAATATGACGATAAGTATTGCATTTTTTGCTGAAGTATCGACTGATGCGGGACTTTGCTGGGGAGTATGTTCTAGAGGCATACTAATTCAAAATAAACTTTTTCAATGGGGGCCATACACAATGTATCTAATGAACATAAAGAAAAATAATTTTAAGTTTATATATTTTATATTATTTTATATATATATATATAAATATATATATACATATATATTTTTTTTTAATTTTAGACAGTCAGCAAATATAGAAATGGAATTAAAGATAATCTTGGACTTGTGAGATACCTATTCCAGGGAAAGTTAGGCCGTATTGACAACCGATTGACAACAAAAATAAAATCTTCCAATCTTTACACTTAAACGGATATGATTACCAAATTCAATCCATTTAGACCGCTACTAACTGTAAATCGAAATTTCTGTTGCATCCTCATTCGGTAGACTATTCAATCTTAGCTAAATACGCAAGATTTCACAACAGATACCACAGTATTAGATACCACGTACTATCAGCAGCTGGCCTAATCAATAAAAAAAAAAACCGAAATACAACCGAGCTTAGACTGTGAGAGCTGGAACCATTTGTTTTACTCTCGATATGTAGGTTCGATTAAGTGGTTAGCCAGGAGGTTGAAGCGCCTACACACCAGCGACCTCTGTACTGTTGGGCGTTAAGTTAAGTTGTGCTACAAATGTAATATTTAATGTTAATTATTATCTGCTCAAACCAGTTCTATGTTTATGTTATAGATTCCAATTCGCTGCTATTTTTTATTCAAACCTTTTCAAATCAATGTTTTATAGCCTTTAAATATGTTGATTAATGTTTAAATATAATTGCTACATAAAAAAAAAAAGAAAAAAAAATCTAATGGTGGTTAATTTAAGAATTTTTTCTTTCGTATTTATTGATTATTGGTCAGGCACCGCAAAACTGACAGATTACCCGCAATTCCGAATAACTAATAATACGCACTGAACAATTTAAAAAATTGGATGGTGGTTGATTTGTGGAAAAAGAGAATTCAGACAGGTTAACAGTTTTGTGGGGATTTGGACGAGACTATACGAACTTCGGACAACCAAATTGTTGCGGCTGTTGGAGTTGGAGAAGTAACCGAACTACGTTATTCGTAGCCCCACGTTGGGCTTTATTTATTCATGTAACGAACACATTGAAGTGTGAAGCAAACTGGAGGCGTACTCTGCCTACAGGGTCGGCTGTGTGGCAGAGTGCTAAAGGAACGGAATAAAACAACCAGACAGAATAGCTAACAGAATCCACTAATGATATATTTAGATCGAAGAACAGAGATGTTGGTGTTCTTCTTCTTTTACCCGCCCAACCTGTACAGACTAAGTTTCGTTGCCTTTACCCTATTAAAGATGCAAAACCATATTTATCTACTATTATTATTAAACTATTTTAATCCATAATTAATTCCTTATATATTTCATAATGATGGTGTTAGTTCCATTATTGTTAACATTAAGTTTAGGAGTTTTACTTAATTACTAGTTTTCAAGTTTCATGTTTGGGAGTGTTACTTAATTACTAATAATTCATTCAATTTCTTTTTCTTCAATTTGGAACTAATAATATTCAATAATTATGCTACCAAGGCCCTTGGCTATATATATATATGTATGTACTTTGAGTTAACTAAATACATATGTCTTTGTATACCACATCTGTTATATAGTCTTTATTAGTTGGTTATTTTCTTTATAACTTACAATCTCTGTGTGCCGTTACGCCGTAGTTACAGCACCAAAACAGCTGTGTTAGCAGTCCATCGTAGTCGACAGGCCTGAAGACGGATGACGTTGCTGTTTGAACTTCAAAACGGATTATACAATATAACAGCAGATATCAAATATACATACCATACCAAGTTTAGTTAACGCATTATAAAATTAAATATTAATTCCTCACAAATTAATTCTATGTTAATTTAAACTAAAGTTTAATTAAACGTAGAGTTGTGTAGCCTTGTAGAGTTCAGTCCCAAATAATCGAAATTTTGCAGCGCGGTCACTATTTCTTCAGGATGATTCGGTCAACCCCCGCTCACATATGATCCGATACTTGCACAAGTTGGTGCACTTCATGTCAATCAGATGTTAGATTTGCGTCCGAGACTTCGGCGCTGACCCGCCTTTAAAGGGCTGGTACCGCTGCACGTGAGCAATGTACTGATGTATTCCCCGTATTGCACACCCAACAGATTAACAGCAAGTTAATTGTTAACGGCAGCAATGCGCTGGTCGCGCTCGAACTGCCCAACTGTGCAGTTTCAATTACATAAAGGGCACTGGCACACTGTAAGTGATCACAATTTGAATCATTGGTGTAGCCGCCCTGGCACAATTTGCTTATGGCAGCCGCCACGTTTCGGGAAGACGCCTATACAACAAAAAATCTTTTAAATAATATGCTATGCCGGGTTTTTATAACATATTTACACAATTTCTTTCCAATATTGGTGGCGACGCACTTTTCGCCGTTTTTAGTATCGGCTTCTTTCAAATGATATCACTTAAACGAAATTTAGTATGACGATGCCGCCAAGTTCTTTTTCAATAAGAAAATTCTTGCACACGTCACAAAAAAAAACGTTACCAGTGCGAATTGTTCTCATTTTTTTTTTAATATTAAAGTGCATTTAAGTGGTTTAATCTAAGTCTGCTAGATGAAGATAAAAGCTGGGGAAAGCTGTTCAAATGAATTACCATATGTCTTTCACATCAAATGAGGCTAACTCTCTGCCATTCAGGTCTTCTAAAATGTATAGCGAGTTTCCTAACCTTTTCTTGACACGAACTTTGGTTCCAATAGGAGCTAGCTTTGCATTAAAATTAGCAGATGTATTACTTAATACAAAGTTTCGTTTAACAACTATTTGTCCAACTTCACATTTACGTGGCCTCGTACATAAATTAAATGTTCTCTGATTTGTATCATAAGCCTTATTCATATGTTTTTGGTTATCCGAACTTAATCTAGCAAACTCGTCAGCTTGATTTAACTTGATTGAGCCTTCGCTTAGTGATTCAAATTTTTAAGCAACGAGTAATCTTTCCCATGAGTGAGCATATGTTGTCCAAACACAACGAAATAGGGTGACTGTCCAATAGACTGTTGAAAGTGGTTTCTTAAGGAGCAGTTTATACTGTTTAGATACAAATCCCAATCGCTCTGGTCGTGTCGTACATACGATCTTAAAGCAGCGCTAATCGACTGATTAACTCGTTCTGCAGCATTTGATTGAGGTGAGTAAGCAGCGGTATAGATATGCTTTACTGAGAGAAATGCAGTGAATTCATGGCTTTTAAATTGAGTTCCATTATCACTTACAATTATCTCAGGAACACCGAAACAATCGAAAATCTCCTCCTTCAAGTATGAAACTATAATCCTGGAGTTAAATTTCCTTACAGGTTTCAGGAATGTAAATTTGGAAAAGTGGTCTAATACAATAAAAATTCCAATATTTTCCTTTCTTGGACGTGGGTAAGGTCCAATAAAATCTACGTACAGTCTTTGGCCATCTGGAGTGCGAACATTGCCTTTTAATTTTTTTAACTTTTGGTCTGCTGCAAGCAATCGTGCGACCAATTGTCCTCCTATCACTCTTTTATTAGCACCACTATACAATAATGCTAAATAGCTTTGACCAAATAATATAAGATTTATATATGGACGCGAATCATTACAGTTGCGGATGGTAGAGACAACTGTAATATTCTTTAGTGATCGCTTGTTTTTCCAAAAATTCATTCATTCTAACTGAAGAACGAGTTTTGTGAAGCGAATTTATTTTCAAACAGAATATTTCAGCTCTACGCTGGTAATATTCTTTCAATTTGACAAGCAACGGTTTGAATCTTAGACTCTCCGATAAGTCCGTGTTATTGTTAGGAATTTGTGGATAACAAATTGAATCTTTTTCGTTGTTTGATAGTTGCTCCGAGGCTGTCGGTGGATATCCACTGATTATGCTCGGTGGACATCCTGTTGTAAGTTTTCAGATACGGGGTTGAACTTAGGACATGTCGGTTTTAAGTATCAAGACGGCCACAACCATAGCAAAATACGCGTCTGATTTTTATACAATCTTGATATCTATGACCTATCTCATCACAATTCCAAAATTTTAACCTATCAACTAATCGTATTGCATTTATCTCGGTTGCCTCTGCAGAATCTAATCTCAATTCAGGCTTAAGATTTCTTTTAATATTAGCCACTAACTCCCGATCTGTCATTGGTTCTCGAGGTGCATCAGCAATACACCGGATAGCATCCAAAAATTGATCAAAACCTTCTCCATTTCACTTTTTACGAGACCTGAAAGAGTCTTTCATCTCCTCATCCGAGCGTTGATTTCTATATTGCTCACGCAAGGCATCGCATAGTTGAAACCAATTACACCGACTATCTGTTCTTTGAAACCGTCAGTAGAACTGTAATGCTGGTCCACATAACAAAATATTTTCAAATTGATAAAGCAAATTCCAATTTCCGTTCAGGCATTGGTCGGTCAAACGATTGATCCGGTAAATAAAATCTTCAACGGAAATTTCATTAAAGGATCCAGAGAATTGTACATGCCAACTCGAAATAATACTTGAGACTTAATGGAATCAGTATTTCGATTATCCACAGCTGTTCGAATCCCTTGATACCTATTATTATTATTATTTGAATTCATTGAATTATTTTGCTCAACTCCTGATTCAATTCGAGCTTCCTTCTGGTTATTAGAGATATTAAGGTTTCTTATAGCTAAACTGATCTCGTCAGTCACTGCTACAACCATACTGGCTCGAAATGTATCTAACGAGTTTGAAATAAGTTGCTGAATTCGCTGTTCAGAAAGGATGGGCGGGTCAAGCGAAGCATTGGATGAATCACGTCTATTCCTGACATTAAACTTAGTATTAGGCCTGTAAGCCTGTGCTCCAGAGTTATTTCGTTGGTTATTGGATCTGGTATTAGGTCTATTCCTAGGTGTAGCACCAGTCCGATGGCCACCACGAACTGTTCCAGGAACTTGAAAGGGCTGTTCCGATGACTGACTTTCGACATCATTTAACTGGGAAAGTTTACTTGGCTGTCTACACGACGGACATGTTTCAATAGTACGTAATCAGGTTACCAAACAAGCTCGATGGAATTTATGTTTGCAAGTGGTCTCCGCAATTTCAGTATTAATCAGAACTGGGTCTCTACAAATGTTACACAACACTATATCAGCATTTAAGCTAGCTCCTATATCTTCGTTACTTCGCTGCACTGCCATTATAATAAATGGTATATATTAACTAAGGAATGTTAAAAATTGATATCTAACGGTGGTTAATTTAAGAATTTTTTCTTTCGTATTTATTGATTATTGGTCAGGCACCGCAAAACTGACAGATTACCCGCAATTCCGAATAACTAATAATACGCACTGAACAATTTAAAAAACTGGATCGTGGTTGATTTGTGGAAGAGAATTCAGAGAGGTTAACAATTTTGTGGGGATTTGGACGAGGCTATTCGAACTTCGGACAATCAAATTGTTGCGGCTGTTGGAGTTGGAGAAGTAACCGAACTACGTTATTCGTAGCCCCACGTTGGGCTTTATTTATTTATGTAACGAACACGTTGAAGTGTGAAGCAAACTGGAGGCGTACTCTGCCTACAGGGTCGGCTGTGCTCAGGGAAAATGTGGTGGGTGCTTTTGCTACCTAGTAAGCTGCCGTGTCACATAACTAAAACTTAATAGAGAGAGTGCTAAAGGAACGGAGTAAAACAACCAGATAGAATAGCTAACAGAATCCACTAATGATATATTTAGATCGAAGAACAGAGATGTTGGTGTTCTTCTTCTTTTACCCGCCCAACCTGTACAGACTAAGTTTCGTTGCCTTTACCCTATTAAAGATGCAAAACCATATTTATCTACTATTATTATAAAACTATTTTAATCCATACTTAATTACTAATAATTCAATTTCTTTTTCTTCAATTTGGAACTAATAATATTCAATAATTATGCTACCAAGGCCCTTGGCTATATATATACACATATATGTATATAATTTGAGTTAACTAAATCAGGCAGGTATTTACATATGTCTTTGTATACCACATCTGTTATATGGTCTTTATTAGTTGGTTATTTTCTTTATAACTTACAATCTCTGAGTGCGGTTACGCCGTACTTACAGCACCAAAACAGCTGTGTTAGCAGTCCATCGTAGTCGACAGGCCTGAAGACGGATGACGTTGCTGTTTGAACTTCAAAACGGATTATACAATATTACAGCAGATATTACATATACATACCACACCAAGTTTAGTTAACGCATTATAAAATTAAATATTAATTCCTCACAAATTAATTCTATGTTAATTTAAACTAAAGTTTAATTAAAAGTAGAATTGTGTAGCCTTGTAGAGTTCAGTCCCAAATAATCGAAATTTTGCAGCGCGGTCACTATTTCTTCAGGATGATTCGGTCAACCATCGCTCACATATGATCCGATACTTGCACAAGTTGGTGCACTTCATGTCAATCAGATGTTAGATTTGCGTCCGAGACTTCGGCGCTGACCCGCCTTTAAAGGGCTGGTACCGCTGCACGTGAGCAATGTACTGATATATTCCCCGTATTGCACACCCAACAGATTAACAGCAAGTTAATTGTTAACGGCAGCAATGCGTTGGTCGTGCTCGAACTGCCCAACTGTGCAGTTTCAATTACATAAAGGGCACTGGCACACTGTAAGTGATCACAATTTGAATCATTGGTGTAGCCGCCCTGGCACAATTTGCTTATGGCAGCCGCCACGTTTCGGGAAGACGCCTATACAACAAAAAATCTTTTAAATAATATGCTATGCCGAGGTTTTATAACATATTTACACAATTTTTATCCAATATTGGTGGGGACGCACTTTTCGCCGTTTTTAGCATCGGTTTCTTTCAGTGATATCACTAAAACGAGTTTTAGTATGACGATGCCGCCAAGTTCTTTTTCAATAAGAAAATTCTTCCACACGTCGTCAATTGCAGAAAGTAAATGCATTGGCCGGAACCAACTGTGTGGGCGTCGTTACGCACAAATGCTCAAATTCAGAGTTGCTAATTAGGTCACCGATTAGAGTTGCTAATTAGGTCACAAAGGACTGTGAATGGTTCGGCCAATGCTTCATTATGTTTGTTAATATCAATGTGCATATACATACATAGGTACACCACTACAATATATTTAAAAAAAAATTTAACTTTTACTGTTGTATATGTATTAAAATATTTCAGAATCAATAGATTTTTAAGGATGTTTGTTTTTATTTCCCTGGTATTTTATGGCTTTTAGTATACTATTTTTCATGGCATTTCATATTTCATTATTTCTTATTATTTTAATGGCATTAATATTTCATTTTTTCTTATTTTTTTAATGGCAATACATATTTCATTTTTTCTTATTATTTTTAATATATGTTGATATATACGTATTATATCTAATAACTTTCTAACTATTAAGCACTTATTTTATACAAACTCATGATTTTGTTTTTAATTATTATTATTATTATTTTTAGTTTATTATTTTAATATATGTTGATATATATGTACGTATTATATCTAATAACTTTCTAACTATTAAGCACTTATTTTATAAAAACTCATCCGTTTTTTTTTTAGGTTTCTTTTTAAATTTTTTTTGTATTATGTTTTTCATTGTTTTAATTAATTGATGAATTAATTCACCGGTTTGGCTGCTGCTGCAGATGTGTTATACCCGACTAAGGGGGATGGTAACATGTGTGTGCACGGAAAAGCGATCGGGGGCAGCGGGGCTTCTCCTGAGGTCTTCCGTGGGCTTCTGAAGTGGTTCCACGGCGGTGCCTCTCCGCTTCCAGAGTTCCGAGGTTAAGGCCGTTCTTGCAGGGCACGTGATGGTGCGTGGCAAGTTCACTCTTCGAGATAGTTCTGTTGTTTTTGTAATTATTTTTATGTGTTCTTTTTTCCATAAATTTTATACTTATTTGATTAAAAGGCGTTGGTTTTCATCCAGACACAAAACACATCGGTGTACACCACCATTTCATCCAGCAGAAGCACCAGATTGGCGACATCCAGGTTGACTACATGCAGACGGAGAAAATGCCAGCAGATGTCCTAACGAAGGGTCTAAGCAGACTGCCAAGCATCATGGTTACATCTCTTCATTGGGCGTCACTAGTATTTAAGATTAACAGAATAGTTACTTTTGTACGCTCAGCTTTTTGCGCGTTTAGATGGACTGCTTTGTTTACTTTTCGTCCGTTACAGCGCAGGCGACCAATTTGTCGCAATCGATTAGCGCTGCAACACTATATTTTCATAAGTTGTGTGCTGACCATTGCAAATTGTTGCTCTACATCATGATGTTGTTATTTTTGTTTCTCCATTTTTTTTAGCATAGTCTATTCGGCGTGCGTCCTGGTGCATCCGAATGGCAACTCCACTCTTGAAAACCGGAATTGGCATAAATTGCTCGATGGGGTACAATTCATTATTAATATCGTCAATATCTACGCATCTGCGTTTTAGTGGCGAGGGGTAAGTATTGGTGGGGTTGAAACCTGGCTATGTTGTCATTTTCCGCAGCTCACAGGGAAGCATAGGCGGGATTCCGCCCATCCAGCTTTGTATCAATTTGTTTTTGGTAGTAGCTGACTTTGTCAAGTTGCTCATTTTGTCCTGTGCGAGGGATGTTAATAGATTTCTTCATGCAATGAAATTGGCGTTGTGTTGATACTGGGTTGAATCATTATTATTGGCGGTTGTTTTATTGTCCTTGTTGGTGATTTGCTTTGTAGTTTGTGTTATTGTGTGTAATCCAATTGTATTGTCACTTATTGTTGTATTCGTTGTAGTGGTGGGAGTTGGGTTGTTGTTGTGTGCATGTTGTTGTTCCACCCCAAAATTATTGGCGTTTGAATCTGTTTCCATTTGTGCGTTTAGCTGTGTTGCTTGTGTGGTTTTATGAGTGTTGTATATGTTTTCACTCGTCTTTAATGTGTTCGGGTGTGTTGTTGGCGGGGAAAGTGTCTTCTTTCTGTGTATGCTGTTTACATGTGTCCAATTATCAGTTGCTGAAGTTTATGTGTGTGAGGGGAAATTGGCGCTGATTTTCTGAATGCAAGCGTTGTCTGCTTGAGATGCACGCTTTGTTGCTTGCGCGCAGCTATCGTTGTCTCTTTCACTCATCGCTGCTTGCTTTCTGGCGTTGATGATGGGGAAATGAACGCTGATGAAGCAGGGGAAAGTTGCGGTGATTTGCTCTTTCTACTACTTTCGGCTGATGTTTCCCGAATTAGCGCGAAATTTTTTCGCACATACAATTGTGTGAAATTTCTTGGGTGTTGTTTAATTTTTTCCACCATTGTGATTTCCAGCTCATCTGTGGCATCTTCCTTAAGGTTGAATATGGAATCAAATATTGAATTGCTGACGGATGCTCCACTCCGCTGGTTCACAGCTCTGAGACTGTTGGGAACAGCAGCGTCATTGTGGCTGCGGAGACCACTTCTTGTTCACTGTCACATCCATTTTTCTTTATTTGCTTTTGTTTATAGGTTTATTAATTTTATTAACTTTATTAATAAATAATTGGATTCTTATTTTTATTTTTTTTAATATAACACTTTTTTTTGATAGCAACACTCGCTTTTTTAATAGCATGTGCTGGTGTAGTCAGATTTTGTTGTGTCGTTTGTAGTCTGGGGGTGAGTATTGTGGCAGCTGTTTATATTCCGCTGCAGCAATGTATTCATATTTAGCTTATATTTAATTAATTAATAATACTGTTTTTATCTTTCTTTGCAGGTACTTGGAGGGCAGTTGATCGCCGTTGGACAATTACTTCTTACTGGATTTGTCTGAAAGCTGGTTCTGAGCACACCGTCGGTTCAGTTAAGTAGCGTAAATTTCTTTCTCCTTTATTTTCAGGTTATGTAGCAAGACGGCGTCATGGCGGTTTCACTGGATATGTGCAATACGTTGGGTCTCCATTGATCAGGTGAGTAGCGCTATTTTGATTATGTTGTTGAGTAACTGCATATGTACATACACATATGTGTGTATTATTATATTATGTTTTTAAGTTTGTTTATATAAGTTGGTCTTGTTATTTGTATTATTATTTTATTATTTTGTTTGCTCATTTTGTACGAGTTACTGAATTTGTTTTTAGTTTAGTTGTTGTGTTTTATGGTGTTCCTTGTTATCAGTTATTTGTGGTGTTGTTGTCGTAGTTATTTTATGTTTTGTATAGTATTATCAGTGCTATTATTTTATTTTGCATTTATTTTAATTTTGTCAATTTATTTCGGGTGCTATATGTTTAATTTGTTTATTATTATATTATGTGTTTTGGTTTGTTTGTTTATTATGTGAGTTGGACTTGTTATTTGTATTATTATTTTGTTATTTTGTTTGCTTAATTTTGTATAAGTTGTTGAATTTGTTTTTAGTTTAGTTGTTGTGTTTTATGATATTTATAATATTATTCTTGTTATCATTAATTTGCGGTATTGTTGAAGTTGTTATTTTATGTTTTGTATTATTGTATTATTTTATTTTTATTAATATTTTCTCCTTCTTATTTCTAGGTAAGCAGTAAATTCTGATTTTACTACACCAGAGAGCAGAGTTTTAAGCGTACAAGGATGTTGATCGCCAAGGGAAATTCTATACAGTGATGATAAGTATTGTAGTAATTTCTGGATTTGTTATTTTATTTTTCTCTTTTTTCTCTTTCAATTTTTTTTGTTTTTTTTTTTTTTACAGTTGTTAACGAAGATGTCATAGATGATCCATATCTGTCCACGAGTCTTCCTGGTGGTTCTGTGTACTGTCCTCTTGGTTTTGCTGGACGTGTGGAGCTTCGTTTATGGCATTTTTGCTTTTGGTTTGTATTGTTATGAATTGTATTAGCACATTTAGTAATGAGTCAATCTTGTTTTCAAGGCGTGATAACATGCATCTTTTGTGATTGTTGGAGATGCTGCTCATAGATGCGCTGCTGCTGCTGAGGCGAGGTCGGCCGTTCGTCGCTTAATTGTCTTATTGGACTGCGCATTTTCCTTGTAGAGTGCGCTACTTTGTCACGTAAGTTTTTGTTGCTGTTTTTCCCGTTGACTGTTGTTTACGTGTTTGTGCCAGGGTTTCTTGTTGTAGTTTGTGTTAAAGCGGACCAGATGTTTTTTGGCTGGGTTTCTTACACTTGCAACTCCCAACTCTCCGCGTAACACGTCACTTTATGAAGCTTTGTTTTTATTTGGGGGTGGTAATTGGGGTAGGTTATCTGCAGCTTTTAGGGCAGATATCTTTTTCCGTGGTGGCTACAGATTTTGGCGAGATGGATTAAAGCGCATTTCCGCTAGATTTGATAGTCCTCCAGGGCAACTCTTTTGCCGAAGTCTGAACGTAGCTGCCTTAAAGATTGTGCATCTTATGTGTTTGTTTCCGCAGTTCACATATTTTGGACTTTCTTGCTTGAGTTAATTGCACGCAGTGGATGGGTGGTCTCCAGCATATTTCGTGCAGACGAAGGGACGTCTACAGTAGTTGTTTGTATGTCCAAATTATTGGCATTTGTGACACTGTGCAGGATAATGAGATTTCGCTTGTCTCTCAACTTCGACTGATTGATTGTCCAGTTGTTTTAGGGTAAGTATATTCTTGTAACTTCCATCTTCCTTAGTTGCTATTTCTAACACGAAAATATTTATAGATCGGCCTGTAAACCGATGTTTGAGGACTCTAACAAAGCGAGTAGAGTGTAGAGTATCCCAAGCACCTTAGTTTTCAAACAGCCAATCACATGGAGTCGAGTGGTGTAATTGTCACAAGATGAGTTTGGAGCTGCGTTCCATCCTCAGCCAGGATTATCTGGATTGACTTAAATGTCTTCATGTTGTCACTTTGGCGGCGTAGTTCATTGTTTGCGGAAAACCTTATCACGTATTTGCCAACGTCAGGGCAGTTATCGAGTTTCCCAAGATAGGCATTATAGAACTGACGGAAGGCATGAAGATCGTTGGCACCTTTTTTGTGGCTATACTTTGTTTCCATGCCCGGAGAGTCTTATGTTGGTCTGGCGGCTTCTGCGAGCATTCGTCGTCATTTTGTATATGTTAATGTCGGTGCTGATGCAAAGTCTGCTGTTCCCGGTCATAGTTTTTATATTGATGTATTTGAGCAAACACTTTTAATTGCTTTGCTTGCTGCAAAATGTCTTGCGATTGTTGATGCTTCTGCTGTAGCAGGTTTTCATGCTCTCGCTGCTGTTGTTGCTGGCTTTGCAGTTGGAATTGTTGCTCTACATCATTATGTTGTTTTTGTTTCTCAATTTTTTTAGCATAGTCCATTCGGCGGCGTGCCTCCTGGTACGTCCGAATGGCAACTCCACTCTTGAAAACCGGAATTGGCATAAATTGCTCGATGGGGTGTAATTCATTAATAATATCGTCAATATCTGCGCATCTGAGTATCTGTGCATCTGTGAGTTGTATATAGAAGCGTCCACCTCCGCCTCCTCAATTTTTCGTTTCTCCTTGGGAGAAATTTCTAAGAGCTCAATCAATTCAGATGGACTCAGCTCTGAGGTCAATTCCGGATTCACTTCGTTAGCTGTTTCTTTAGTTGGAATAGGCCAGGGCATCAGCTTCCCCAAATGAAAATCCATCGAACTCTCATCATCGTCCATAAAATTGAACATCTCCTGAATGTTCCTCGACATCTTTTTGGATGAGATATCCGAAATTCCCTACACTGAGTTCCGAAAACCTTAATGCACATATCCGAAGGTTTAAAGGAAATTATTGACAGGTTCATCACAAATCAATACTGTTCATGAAATTGTAATCTATTAATAGTACGCACACGTACGATTTTAAGTCTTTTTTTTTTTTTTATTGAACGTCATTAATATTTATCCAAGAGTTCTGATCATTTGAGAACCCAAGCCATTTAACTCGAACTTTATCATTTCGACGCCTTATTATCTTTTCAATCAATGCGGTGTTTGGAAATTTTGTTTTCCTCAACTCTTCATTATAGAAACCTCCTTTCAGAACTGCTACTCTCCTCGTCTCGGCTGCATGGTCATGGATATTTGGAGCACGCTCGCCACCAACTGGATGAATTGTTCCAGGCCAAAAATGTGAAAACGGTGCTCTTTGTTCCATATGCGCTGCGTGATCACGATAAATACACAGCAACAGTGTGCGCTGCATTGGGGTTATGCCGTCGAGGGGCAAGTTTATTATAACTGTCTTCGCTTGGTGCTAACGATAAGTCTTGTGTTTGAAGCTCAGATATTCCTCTTTCCAGTGTATCACAATAATCACCAATTCATTCCTACTATTTAATTGACCTTCTTACTCTTCTTTTTTTACTTTCATCGACTGATT
>JAWNKZ010000002.1:0-36511 GCA_035041615.1 Drosophila anomalipes
TCAGGGTGCATTGAAAGGGGCGAGGTCTGAGGTGGTAGTCGACTCTGCGTTATAGTCGAAGATTCAGTTTCATTCATAATCATTACGGGGACGTGGTGTTAGCCACATAATGGGATTTACTTAATTAATAAAAAAAATTACTTACAGATTAATTAACAATTAAAAAAAATTAATTAAGAAAAAAATTAGTTCCAAAATTCAATAATTTGAGATTTTAGATTTAAAAAAATTTAATGAAGAAACTGATTTCCAGAAATTAATAATTTTAAATTTTATATTTACAAAATTTTAACTCAAAAAAAATGAATTCCAAAAAATCAAGTAATTTAAAATTTAAGTTTATAAAAATGTTAATTAAAAACCAATTAATTGAAAATTAACATTGATAACATTTTAATTAAAAATTAATAATTAATTGGATTAATGGCAAAATCTAAGGAAAACAATAATTATAGAAATTAATAACAAAAACTTGAAGAAAAACTATTAAAAATTTAATTTTAATTATTTAAAAAAATAATAGTACAAGTGGGCGAACCATCATTGCAGCCACTGTACTTCGCAGGTCAGTGTGCGAAAGCTGGCAATAAAACAGCTGTTCGCGCTGCACACGCTTAAAAGAATGTTTGTGTGGTTGTTGTATGTGTTGTAGAGGTACAGAATATAGTTACTGGTAAAACTTTTTTTCTTTCATTTATTTATTTTTTCTTATTTTTTTTTTCTATTAGATATTATTATTTTTTTTTTCTCTTATTTTTTTTTTTGTTTGTGGGCAAGAATAATAGTGAAATAATCGGGCAAATCAAATTAAGTTTGCGCTCATCTGACATGCTTCATTCGCCTACGTGTGGAGGTGATCACACGTGCAGAGATTTCTCGGTACAGCATGTCAGATAAGCTCACCCTACGATAAACAAAAGCAACATATAAAGAATTTTAACACTTACTTGTGTCCAACGTTGGAAAGCTTTCCATCGATGCTTGTATGTATGGGGTGGTGTGTGTATTTTAGGCAAAGGCTTAATAGATGAGCTTTATATGTCACTTTTGCTCTTCACTTATCCGATTTTTGCCTTTATTTATTTATTTATTTTTTTTGTTTTATTTATTTTGTCATTTAACTTTTTTTATACTTTTTCTGCATTAACACTTCAAATAAAAGAAAAAAACTGATGACGTCCGATTTTTGGCCGGCAAGTAAAAGCTTTTGCTCTCACAAAAACAACCACAACACCCACTTTAAGCTGCGCTTATGCTGCAGCGATTTGAATTGCTATAGATTCTACATCTGCAGAATCTTTGAGGGGCGAGCACTTATTAGTAAGTTGAATGTTCAAATTACTTTTAGTTTTTCGGCACAAAAAAAATTAAGAACCGAATTATGCACAAAAAAAATTGGGAGCGCCGCTTTCGGCTGCGGGTTGTGATGCACTGATGTCAGCGGTTGTGAAGAAATCCAAACACAAAGCTTAGGCCCAAAGCCTTACGTCAACGCAGCTGGACGGCCGAACATTCACTGCGAGTGTTGCCAATGGGCGCCCGCACTCCCGATGATAATTGTGTCCCAATTGGGAAGGCCCAGGGATGGCACGGCGAGGTGAGGGCGCCAAATTTAATTCCAATGATCTTCGAATTGGCGGTTTTCCTCCCCCACACCTGAAGCGATTGCGCCAACACACGTTTCGCTGGTGTATAGGGAGAGTGTATATAGAGCTTCATAGATTTCTTAGCGGACTTATATGTCAATGTTATATCTCAATGTTTAGATCTCCACTGATATTCTGACTTTCTCCATCAGCGGTTCGGGTATGGGACTTCAAAGGTCTAAACTCTCTGTACTTTTTGAAGTCCTGCAACGCCAGAGTCGACCCTATGCAACTTATATTAGCTCCTGTATCCAACAGACCAGAAACGAAACTTTTGCATTGCTACGTAAATCTTGCTAATTACTAAAAATAGTAGAAATTTTCAATCTCCGGTTTTGCTTTACATTCCTATAGAACTTCCCAAGTCTTAACGTACGTTTATTATATTGGGGCTCTATATCATTAAATATGCGATTCCTTAGGTTTAGATAACTTGGTAACCTTTCGTCATAAGGACGATAACAAAGAGGCACGGTGTCAGCTTTCACAGAGGGATTCGCTTTCTCCAAACGTGCAGTGGAATTAATTCCGGCGGAATGCATAATTTTCTCTGGAACCGACAAGGATAGCATTAGGCTTTCCGGCGCATCCGGCTGTTGTTGGGTGCACCCGATCGACGGTTTTCCGACTGTCTTCGTAGACAATTTTTACATTGGGGCTTATAGACATTCGGAGTACCACATACATAACAAAATATACGTCGATCGGACAGACATTTTTCCCAAATGTCACCTACTTCATCGCAATTCCAACATTTCAACTTGGCGTGAGCCATACGAACAGTATACTTGACGGCGTTTAAGGGGTTTTGGCCGAGAACTATTTTCCGGGCGACAGTGGAGCTTAAAAGTAAGATCGTCACTCATTTGAACTAATCGCCGTAAATGTCCAACCGAATGAGCCGGCTGATATAACTTTTTGCGCGTCTCCGGAAGCCAATTGTTTTTTAATATCTCTATCAACTCTTCTTCATGTATACGTAATGCAGATTTATCTATTAAAGAGGCCACAGCCTCGTAAAAGGACGAAAACGATTCACCATGCTTCTGCTTACGGGATCTTATGAGATCCATACTCATAAAACCCGAGCAATAATTCTTTTATTGCTGTCGGAGAGAAGCACAGACATCAGACCAGATAATCCGGTCGACTTGCTTATGGTATCTCCAATACCAATCTCGTGCTTTCCCAGCAAACAACACATGCATATGCTTGCATAATGCGATAAAATCACTATCTAAAATTTCATCAGTGAGAGATTTAACCCGATGAACTCCTCGACTCTTAAGCCCTCAGCGGATCCTTCGAAATGTAAATTCCACTTCGGGATGATCTTGGCAGCTTTTCGATTGTACATTGAAGAGCTTGTAGGAGACGGAGTTGGATGTGGGGGCACAGCTTGAGCTTGTGTCTCAACGGGAGTCGAGCGCTCACTTCCATTTTGTGATGACACTAACCTGGTCACGGACTGTCGATAATTTCTTGGATTACCACATAATCCACATCGTTACTACGACGAATAATGCCGGAACGACTAGGACGACCTCTTCTCCTATTCCCTACAGTTCTCGCGAGAGGGGCTTCGGTTTGGATAGTGCTATTATGGGGCACTCTCTTTATGCGTAGGCTCTTGGCCAACAGCAGAGGGGGAAGGTGGATCTTGAATTTGACTCAATGATTTTGCCAAAATTCGGCTTGTTACCCTATGAGGAACAGGGGCTGACGGAGGGGCCATTTGTTTTGCTCTTGGTGAGCAATGTCCGACTACTAATTTCGCGTTTGGTAAAGTAATTAGCTCATTACAAAGATAGCAGGCTGAATTTTGTTCTAACCAGGATTCTAGACAGCGCTTATGGAAAAGATGATTGCAAGGTAACAGGTAAAATGGATGCGTATTATTCATCCCCTGATTACATATCTTACACTGAACTTCCGCTTCCATGGGATATCTTGGGGACTACGCTCTAAAGGCATTTTCTTTTTTTTCTACTTTATTAAGGATTTGATTATTTAATATACGTGTTCCTGGTTGAGACATTGAGTGGTAATATAAGAGAAGGACATCACAATTCTAAAACACTCTGGATCAGATGACAGTTGGTTTTAAGTTGTGGGTTATTTCAACTATAAATGGGAAGGGCAATTAACTTAGCTTGGTCAAAATAACATTGGAATTATTCGGCAAGGATATGCAAACGCAGCATGATCGCTAGTTCCAGGCAATAATGCAAATTAACATTTTTTCAAGCGCCGTTAAATGTTCGCTAACCATAGTTATGTTTTTTGGAGCAGACAATTATTCCCTCATTCTTGGTAAGAAAAAATGTATCTCGTGGACAATCCGTGCTGATCCGAATTACAACAATATTCTGAACTTGTTTAAGACAGTATTTTTAAACCGAATCATAGGAAATAATGCCTTCTTCCTTAACATAGAAAACAAACCAGCAAACATTGTAAGAGCTTCACACTACTGACCGACGATGTTGTAAGCGGTCACTATTTTTCAATTAATATGAGTTCCTAGTCGGACTATCTAAGGCAGAATCCTCAGTATCGCAGATTCATATATAACAAGAATTATTCCTCCATATGCGGAAGCCAGACTAAGCAAATCGAAACTTCGTCAGCAACGGGGATATGAAAAAAACAATTTTTTGAACTCAACACAAGGGGGTTTGTACAGCAACTTACAAGAACTCGCCTCACGCGTTCGGTGCTAAAACTTCCGTCGAGCACGTCACAATGCGTTTTCTAAGTTACTCATACATTGCGGCATTTAAGTGGGGAACACTATCGTTAACTCTGAACTTTAACGTCTTCCGGTAGGGCCAGAGCATTGCGGTAGGCCCAGAGCCGTGTGGTAGGGCCCCACGCCAAAAACTATAATGTTCTGACCAATTCTCGTCGACCGTTCTTTTTCTTTTTTTTTTTTATCTGGAGAACATTTATTTCTACTGGGGACAAAGCTGGCGGAATCCTCTGGAATGTAGCTCTTTTGGGGTGGGGTGGGTTGTTGCTGAGTCTTAGTAGGGACAACATAGCTTTATTTTTTAGGATTCCATCTAATCTAAACTACATGGGGAGACGATACTCCTCGAAGAGTTCGTTTGGGTTCACAAATCCCACAAACGATTTATGGACTAGACCAATTCCCTTGGTAGGGGACTGTCATCTGTTCAGGGTGCTTTGAAAGGGGCGAGGTCTGAGGTGGTAGTCGACTCTGCGTTATAGTCGAAGATTCAGTTTCATTCATAATCATTACGGGGACGTAGTGTTAGCCACATAATGGGATTTACTTAATTAATAAAAAATTAATCTGTAATAATTAACAATTAAAAAAAATTAATTAATAAAAAAATTACTTACAGATTAATTAACAATTAAAAAAAATTAATTAAGAAAAAAATTAGTTCCAAAATTCAATAATTTGAGATTTTAGATTTAAAAAAATTTAATGAAGAAAATGATTTCCACAAATTAATAATTTTAAATTTTATATTTACAAAATTTTAACTAAAAAAAATGAATTCCAAAAAATCAAGTAATTTAAAATTTAAGTTTATAAAAATGTTAATTAAAACCAATTATAATTGAAAATTAACATTGATAACATTTTAATTAAAAATTAATAATTAATTGGATTAATGGCAAAATCTAAGAAAAACATTAATTATAGAAATTAATAACAAAAACTTGAAGAAAAACTATTAAAAATTTAATTTTAATTATTTAAAAAAATAATAGTACAAGTGGGCGAACCATCATTGCAGCCACTGTACTTCGCAGGTCAGTGTGCGAAAGCTGGCAATAAAACAGCTGTTCGCGCTGCACACGCTTAAAAGAATGTTTGTGTGGTTGTTGTATGTGTTGTAGAGGTACAGAATATAGTTACTGGTAAAACTTTTTTTTCTTTCATTTATTTATTTTTTCTTATTTTTTTTTTCTATTAGATATTATTATTTTTTTTTTCTCTTCTTATTTAGTTTTTGTTTGTGGGCAAGAATAATAGTGAAATAATCGGGCAAATCAAATTAAGTTTGCGCTCATCTGACATGCTTCATTCGCCTACGTGTGGAGGTGATCACACGTGCAGAGCTTTCTCGGTACAGTATGTCAGATAAGCTCACCCTACGATAAACAAAAGCAACATATAAAGAATTTTAACACTTACTTGTGTCCAACGTTGGAAATCTTTCCATCGATGCTTGTATGTATGGGGTGGTGTGTGTATTTTAGGCAAAGGCTTAATAGATGAGCTTTAATGTCACTTTTGCTCTTGACTTATCCGATTTTTGCCTTTATTTATTTATTTTTTTTGTTTTATTTATTTTGTCATTTAACTTTTTTTTATACTTTTTCTGCATTAACACTTCAAATAAAAGAAAAAAACTGATGACGTCCGATTTTTGGCCGGCAAGTAAAAGCTTTTGCTCTCACAAAAACAACCACAACACCCACTTTAAGCTGCGCTTATGCTGCAGCGATTTGAATTGCTATAGATTCTACATCTGCAGAATCTTTGAGGGGCGAGCACTTATTAGTAAGTTGAATGTTCAAATTACTTTTAGTTTTTCGGCACAAAAAAAATTAAGAACCGAATTATGCACAAAAAAAATTGGGAAGGCCGCTTTCGGCTGCGGGTTGTGATACACTGATGTCAGCGGGTGTGAAGAAATCCAAACACAAAGCTTCGGCCCAAAGCCTTACGTCAACGCAGCTGGACGGCCGAACGTTCACAGCGAGTGTTGCCAATGGGTGCCCGCACTCCCGATGATAATTGTGTCCCAATTGGGAAGGCCCAGGGATGGCACGGCGAGGTGAGGGCGCCAAATTTAATTCCAATGATCTTCGAATTGGCGGTTTTCCTCCCCCACACCTGAAGCGATTGCGCCAACACACGTTTCGCTGGTGTATAGGGAGAGTGTATATAGAGCTTCATAGATTTCTTAGCGGACTTATATGTCAATGCTATATCTCAATGTTTAGATCTCCACTGATATTCTGACTTTCTCCATCAGCGGTTCGGGTATGGGACTTCAAAGGTCTAATCTCTCTGTACTTTTTGAAGTCCTGCAACGCCAGAGTCGAGCCTATGCAACTTATATTAGCTCCTGTATCCAACAGACCAGAAACGAAACTTTTGCATTGCTACGTAAATCTTGCTAATTACTAAAAATAGTAGAAATTTGCAATCTCCGGTTTTGCTTTACATTCCTATAGAACTTCCAAAGTCTTAACGTACGTTTATTATATTGGGGCTCTATATCATTAAATATACGATTCCTTAGGTTTAGATAACTTGGTAACCTTTCGTCATAAGGACGATAACAAAGAGGCACGGTGTCAGCTTTCACAGAGGGATTCGCTTTCTCCAAACGTGCAGTGGAATTAATTCCGGCGGAATGCATAATTTTCTCTGGAACCGACAAGGATAGCATTAGGCTTTCCGGCGCATCTGGCTGTTGTTGGGTGCACCCGATCGACGGTTTTCCGACTGTCTTCGTAGACAATTTTTACATTGGGGCTTATAGACATTCGGAGTACCACATACATAACAAAATATACGTCGATCGGACAGACATTTTACCCAAATGTCACCTACTTCATCGCAATTCCAACATTTCAACTTGGCGTGAGCCATACGAACAGTATACTTGACGGCGTTTAAGGGGTTTTGGCCGAGAACTATTTTCCGGGCGACAGTGGAGCTTAAAAGTAAGATCGTCACTCATTTGAACTAATCGCCGTAAATGTCCAACCGAATGAGCCGGCTGATATAACTTTTTGCGCGTCTCCGGAAGCCAATTGTTTTTTAATATCTCTATCAACTCTTCTTCATGTATACGTAATGCAGATTTATCTATTAAAGATGCCACAGCCTCGTAAAAGGACGAAAACGATTCACCAATGCTTCTGCTTACGGGATCTTATGAGATCCATACTCATAAAACCCGAGCAATAATTCTTTTATTGCTGTCGGAGAGAAGCACAGACATCAGACCAGATACTCCGGTCGACTTGCTTATGGTATCTCCAATACCAATCTCGTGCTTTCCCAGCAAACAACACATGCATATGCTTGCATAATGCGATAAAATCACTATCTAAAATTTCATCAGTGAGAGATTTAACCCGATGAACTCCTCGACTCTTAAGCCCTCAGCGGATCCTTCGAAATGTAAATTCCACTTCGGGATGATCTTGGCAGCTTTTCGATTGTACATTGAAGAGCTTGTAGGAGACGGAGTTGGATGTGGGGGCACAGCTTGAGCTTGTGTCTCAACGGGAGTCGAGCGCTCACTTCCATTTTGTGATGACACTAACCTGGTCACGGACTGTCGATAATTTCTTGGATTACCACATAATCCACATCGTTACTACGACGAATAATGCCGGAACGACTAGGAACGACCTCTTCTCCTATTCCCTACAGTTCTCGCGAGAGGGGCTTCGGTTTGGATAGTGCTATTATGGGGCACTCTCTTTATGCGTAGGCTCTTGGCCAACAGCAGAGGGGGAAGGTGGATCTTGAATTTGACTCAATGATTTTGCCAAAATTCGGCTTGTTACCCTATGAGGAACAGGGGCTGACGGAGGGGCCATTTGTTTTGCTCTTGGTGAGCAATGTCCGACTACTAATTTCGCGTTTGGTAAAGTAATTAGCTCATTACAAAGATAGCAGGCTGAATTTTGTTCTAACCAGGATTCTAGACAGCGCTTATGGAAAAGATGATTGCAAGGTAACAGGTAAAATGGATGCGTATTATTCATCCCCTGATTACATATCTTACACTGAACTTCCGCTTCCATGGGATATCTTGGGGACTACGCTCTAAAGGCATTTTCTTTTTTTTCTACTTTATTAAGGATTTGATTATTTAATATACGTGTTCCTGGTTGAGACATTGAGTGGTAATATAAGAGAAGGACATCACAATTCTAAAACACTCTGGATCAGATGACAGTTGGTTTTAAGTTGTGGGTTATTTCAACTATAAATGGGAAGGGCAATTAACTTAGCTTGGTCAAAATAACATTGGAATTATTCGGCAAGGATATGCAAACGCAGCATGATCGCTAGTTCCAGGCAATAATGCAAATTAACATTTTTTCAAGCGCCGTTAAATGTTCGCTAACCATAGTTATGTTTTTTGGAGCAGACAATTATTCCCTCATTCTTGGTAAGAAAAAATGTATCTCGTGGACAATCCGTGCTGATCCGAATTACAACAATATTCTGAACTTGTTTAAGACAGTATTTTTAAACCGAATCATAGGAAATAATGCCTTCTTCCTTAACATAGAAAACAAACCAGCAAACATTGTGAGAGCTTCACACTAGTGACCGACGATGTTGTAAGCGGTCACTATTTTTCAATTAATATGAGTTCCTAGTCGGACTATCTAAGGCAGAATCCTCAGTATCGCAGGTTCATATATAACAAGAATTATTCCTCCATATGCGGAAGCCAGACTAAGCAAATCGAAACTTCGTCAGCAACGGGGATATGAAAAAAACAATTTTTTGAACTCAACACAAGGGGGTTTGTACAGGCACTTACAAGAACTCGCCTCACGCGTTCGGTGCTAAAACTTCCGTCGAGCACGTCACAATGCGTTTTCTAAGTTACTCATACATTGCGGCATTTAAGTGGGGAACACTATCGTTAACTCTGAACTTTAACGTCTTCCGGTAGGGCCAGAGCATTGCGGTAGGCCCAGAGCCTTGTGGTAGGGCCCCACTTGGGCGCCAAAAGCTATAATGTTCTGACCAATTCTCGTCGACCGTTCTTTTTCTTTTTTTTTCTTATCTGGAGAACATTTATTTCTACTGGGGACAAAGCTGGCGGAATCCTCTGGAATGTAGCTCTTTTGGGGTGGGGTGGGTTGTTGCTGAGTCTTAGTAGGGACAACATAGCTTTATTTTTTAGGATTCCATCTAATCTAAACTACATGGGGAGACGATACTCCTCGAAGAGTTCGTTTGGGTTCACAAATCCCACAAACGATTTATGGACTAGACCAATTCCCTTGGTAGGGGACTGTCATCTGTTCAGGGTGCTTTGAAAGGGGCGAGGTCTGAGGTGGTAGTCGACTCTGCGTTATAGTCGAAGATTCAGTTTCATTCATAATCATTACGGGGACGTAGTGTTAGCCACATAATGGGATTTACTTAATTAATAAAAAAATTAATCTGTAATAATTAACAATTAAAAAAAATTAATTAATAAAAAAATTACTTACAGATTAATTAACAATTTAAAAAAATTAAGAAAAAAATTAGTTCCAAAATTCAATAATTAGAGATTTTAGATTTTAAAAAATTTAATGAAGAAAATGATTTCCACAAATTAATAATTTTAAATTTTATATTTACAAAATTTTAACTCAAAAAAAATGAATTCCAAAAAATCAAGTAATTTAAAATTTAAGTTTATAAAAATGTTAATTAAAACCCAATTAATTGAAAATTAACATTGATAACATTTTAATTAAAAATTAATAATTAATTGGATTAATGGCAAAATCTAAGAAAAACATTAATTATAGAAATTAATAACAAAAACTTGAAGAAAAACTATTAAAAATTTAATTTTAATTATTTAAAAAAATAATAGTACAAGTGGGCGAACCATCATTGCAGCCACTGTACTTCGCAGGTCAGTGTGCGAAAGCTGGCAATAAAACAGCTGTTCGCGCTGCACACGCTTAAAAGAATATTTGTGTGGTTGTTGTATGTGTTGTAGAGGTACAGAATATAGTTACTGGTAAAACTTTTTTTTCTTTCATTTATTTATTTTTTCTTATTTTTTTTTCTATTAGATATTATTATTTTTTTTTCTCTTCTTATTTTGTTTTTGTTTGTGGGCAAGAATAATAGTGAAATAATCGGGCAAATCAAATTAAGTTTGCGCTCATCTGACATGCTTCATTCGCCTACGTGTGGAGGTGATCACACGTGCAGAGCTTTCTCGGTACAGCATGTCAGATAAGCTCACCCTACGATAAACAAAAGCAACATATAAAGAATTTTAACACTTACTTGTGTCCAACGTTGGAAAGCTTTCCATCGATGCTTGTATGTATGGGGTGGTGTGTGTATTTTAGGCAAAGGCTTAATAGATGAGCTTTATATGTCACTTTTGCTCTTCACTTATCCGATTTTTGCCTTTATTTATTTATTTATTTTTTTTGTTTTATTTATTTTGTCATTTAACTTTTTTTTATACTTTTTCTGCATTATAACTTCAAATAAAAGAAAAAAACTGATGACGTCCGATTTTTGGCCGGCAAGTAAAAGCTTTTGCTCTCACAACAACAACCACAACACCCACTTTAAGCTGCGCTTATGCTGCAGCGATTTGAATTGCTATAGATTCTACATCTGCAGAATCTTTGAGGGGCGAGCACTTATTAGTAAGTTGAATGTTCAAATTACTTTTAGTTTTTCGGCACAAAAAAAATTAAGAACCGAATTATGCACAAAAAAAATTGGGAGCGCCGCTTTCGGCTGCGGGTTGTGATGCACTGATGTCAGCGGGTGTGAAGAAATCCAAACACAAAGCTTCGGCCCAAAGCCTTACGTCAACGCAGCTGGACGGCCGAACGTTCACAGCGAGTGTTGCCAATGGGCGCCCGCACTCCCGATGATAATTGTGTCCCAATTGGGAAGGCCCAGGGATGGCACGGCGAGGTGAGGGCGCCAAATTTAATTCCAATGATCTTCGAATTGGCGGTTTTCCTCCCCCACACCTGAAGCGATTGCGCCAACACACGTTTCGCTGGTGTATAGGGAGAGTGTATATAGAGCTTCATAGAATTCGTAGCGGACTTATATGTCAATGTTATATCTCAATGTTTAGATCTCCACTGATATTCTGACTTTCTCCATCAGCGGTTCGGGTATGGGACTTCAAAGGTCTAAACTCTCTGTACTTTTTGAAGTCCTGCAACGCCAGAGTCGAGCCTATGCAGCTTATATTAGCTCCTGTATCCAACAGACCAGAAACGAAACTTTTGCATTGCTACGTAAATCTTGCTAATTACTAAAAATAGTAGGAATTTATAATCTCCGGTTTTGCTTTACATTCCTATAGAACTTCCCAAGTCTTAACGTACGTTTATTATATTGGGGCTCTATATCATTAAATATACGATTCCTTAGGTTTAGATAACTTGCTAACCTTTCGTCATAAGGACGATAACAAAGAGGAACGGTGTCAGGTTTCACAGAGGGATTCGCTTTCTCCAAACGTGCAGTGGAATTAATTCCGGCGGAATGCGTAATTTTCTCTGGAACCGACAAGGATAGCATTAGGCTTTCCGGGGCATCCGGCTGTTGTTGGGTGCACCCGATCGACGGTTTTCCGTCTTCGTAGACAATTTTTACATTGGGGCTTATAGACATTCGGAGTACCACATACATAACAAAATATGCGTCGATCGGACAGACATTTTTCCCAAATGTCACCTACTTCATCGCAATTCCAACATTTCAACTTGGCGTGAGCCATACGAACAGCTGCTAACTCACGTTCGGCGATGTCGACATCTTCGTCTACGTCGTGGTCTGGGTCTTCTAGGGCGTATACTTGACGGCGTTTAAGGGGTTTTGGCCGAGAACTATTTTCCGGGCGACAGTGGAGCTTAAAAGTAAGATCGTCACTCATTTGAACTAATCGCCGTAAATGTCCAACCGAATGAGCCGGCTGATATAACTTTTTGCGCGTCTCCGGAAGCCAATTGTTTTTTAATATCTCTATCAACTTCATGTATACGTAATGCAGATTTATCTATTAAAGAGGCCACAGCCTCGTAAAAGGACGAAAAGGATTCACCATGCTTCTGCTTACGGGATCTTATGAGTTCCATACTCATAAAACCCGAGCAATAATCCTTTTATTGCGTCGGGGGCCGCTCGACCAGATAATCCGGTCGACTTGCTTATGGTATCTCCAATACCAATCTCGTGCTTTCCCAGCAAACAACACATGCATATGCTTGCATAATGCGATAAAATCACTATCTAAAATTTCATCAGTGAGAGATTTAACCCGATGAACTCCTCGACTCTTAAGCCCTCAGCGGATCCTTCGAAATGTAAATTCCACTTCGGGATGATCTTGGCAGCTTTTCGATTGTACATTGAAGAGCTTGTAGGAGACGGAGTTGGATGTGGGGGCACAGCTTGAGCTTGTGTCTCAACGGGAGTCGAGCGCTCACTTCCATTTTGTGATGACACTAACCTGGTCACGGACTGTCGATAATTTCTTGGATTACCACATAATCCATCTCGTTACTACGACGAATAATGCCGGAACGACTAGGACGACCTCTTCTCCTATTCCCTACAGTTCTCGCGAGAGGGGCTTCGGTTTGGATAGTGCTATTATGGGGCACTCTCTTTATGCGTAGGCTCTTGGCCAACAGCAGAGGGGGAAGGTGAATCTTGAATTTGACTCAATGATTTTGCCAAAATTCGGCTTGTTACCCTATGAGGAACAGGGGCTGACGGAGGGGCCATTTGTTTTGCTCTTGGTGAGCAATGTCCGACTACTAATTTCGCGTTTGGTAAAGTAATTAGCTCATTACAAAGATAGCAGGCTGAATTTTGTTCTAACCAGGATTCTAGATAGCGCTTATGGAAAAGATGATTGCAAGGTAACAGGTAACATGGATGCGTATTATTCATCCCCTGATTACATATCTTACACTGAACTTCCGCTTCCATGGGATATCTTGGGGACTACGCTCTAAAGGCATTTTCTTTTTTTTTTCTACTTTATTAAGGATTTGATTATTTAACATACGTGTTCCTGGTTGTGACATTGAGAGGTAATATAAGAGAAGGACATCACAATTCTAAAACACTCTGGATCAGATGACAGTTGGTTTTAAGTTGTGGGTTATTTCAACTATAAATGGGAATGGCAATTAACTTGGCTTGGTCAAAATAACATTTGAATTATTCGGCAAGGATATGCAAACGCAGCATGATCGCTAGTTCCAGGCAATAATGCAAATTAACATTTTTTCAAGCGCCGTTAAATGTTCGCTAACCATAGTTATGTTTTTTGGAGCAGACAATTATTCCCTCATTCTTGGTAAGAAAAAATGTATCTCATGGACAATCCGTGCTGATCCGAATTACAACAATATTCTGAACTTGTTTAAGACAGTATTTTTAAACCGAATCATAGGAAATAATACCTTCTTCAAAAACATAGAAAACAAACCAGCAAATATTGTGAGAGCTTCACACTAGTGACCGACGATGTTGTAAGCGGTCACTATTTTTCAATTAATATGAGTTCCTAGTCGGACTATCTAAGGCAGAATCCTCAGTATCGCAGGTTCATATATAACAAGAATTATTCCTTCATATGCGGAAGCCAGACTAAGCAAATCGAAACTTCGTCAGCAACGGGGATATGAAAAAAACAATTTTTTGAACTCAACACAAGGGGGTTTGTACAGCAGCTTACAAGAACTCGCCTCACGCGTTCGGTGCTAAAACTTCCGTCGAGCACGTCACAATGCGTTTTCTAAGTTACTCATACATTGCGGCATTTAAGTGGGGAACACTATCGTTAACTCTGAACTTTAACGTCTTCCGGTAGGGCCAGAGCATTGCGGTAGGCCCAGAGCCTTGTGGTAGGGCCCCACGTTGGGCGCCAAAAACTATAATGTTCTGACCAATTCTCGTCGACCGTTCTTTTTCTTTTTTTTTCTTATCTGGAGAACATTTATTTCTACTGGGGACAAAGCTGGCGGAATCCTCTGGAATGTAGCTCTTTTGGGGTGGGGTGGGTTGTTGCTGAGTCTTAGTAGGGACAACATAGCTTTATTTTTTAGGATTCCATCTAATCTAAACTACATGGGGAGACGATACTCCTCGAAGAGTTCGTTTGGGTTCACAAATCACACAAACGATTTATGGACTAGACCAATTCCCTTGGTAGGGGACTGTCATCTGTTCAGGGTGCTTTGAAAGGGGCGAGGTCTGAGGTGGTAGTCGACTCTGCGTTATAGTCGAAGATTCAGTTTCATTCATAATCATTACGGGGACGGTGTGTTAGCCACATAATGGGATTTACTTAATTAATAAAAAAATTACTTACAGATTAATTAACAATTAAAAAAAATTAATTAAGAAAAAAATTAGTTCCAAAATTCAATAATTTGAGATTTTAGATTTTAAAAAATTTAATGAAGAAACTGATTTCCAGAAATTAATAATTTTAAATTTTATATTTACAAAATTTTAACTCAAAAAAAATGAATTCCAAAAAAATCAAGTAATTTAAAATTTAAGTTTATAAAAATGTTAATTAAAAACCAATTATTTGAAAATTAACATTGATAACATTTTAATTAAAAATTAATAATTAATTGGATTAATGGAAAAATCTAAGAAAAACAATAATTATAGAAATTAATAAAAAAAACTTGAAGAAAAAACTATTAAAAATTTAATTTTAATTATTTAAAAAAATAATAGTACAAGTGGGCGAACCATCATTGCAGCCACTGTACTTCGCAGGTCAGTGTGCGAAAGCTGGCAATAAAACAGCTGTTCGCGCTGCACACGCTTAGAAGGGGGGTCGATTAGTCTGGTTTTTTTTTCTCTTCTTACTTTATTTTTTTTTTTGTTTGTGGGCAAGAATAATAGTGAAATAATCGGGCAAATCAAATTAAGTTTGCGCTCATCTGACATGCTTCATTCGCCTACGTGTGGAGGTGATCACACGTGCAGAGCTTTCTCGGTACAGCATGTCAGATAAGCTCACCCTACGATAAACAAAAGCAACATATAAAGAATTTTAACACTTACTTGTGTCCAACGTTGGAAAGCTTTCCATCGATGCTTGTATGTATGGGGTGGTGTGTGTATTTTAGGCAAAGGCTTAATAGATGAGCTTTATATGTCACTTTTGCTTTTCACTTATCCGATTTTTGCCTTTATTTATTTATTTATTTTTTTTGTTTTATTTATTTTGTCATTTAACTTTTTTTTATACTTTTTCTGCATTATAACTTCAAATAAAAGAAAAAAACTGATGACGTCCGATTTTTGGCCGCAAGTAAAAGCTTTTGCTCTCACAACAACAACCACAACACCCACTTTAAGCTGCGCTTATGCTGCAGCGATTTGAATTGCTATAGATTCTACATCTGCAGAATCTTTGAGGGGCGAGCACTTATTAGTAAGTTGAATGTTCAAATTACTTTTAGTTTTTCGGCACAAAAAACATTAAGAACCGAATTATGCACAAAAAAAATTGGGAGCGCCGCTTTCGGCTGCGGGTTGTGATGCACTGATGTCAGCGGGTGTGAAGAAATCCAAACACAAAGCTTCGGCCCAAAGACTTACGTCAACGCAGCTGGACGGCCGAACGTTCACAGCGAGTGTTGCCAATGGGCGCCCGCACTCCCGATGATAATTGTGTCCCAATTGGGAAGGCCCAGGGATGGCACGGCGAGGTGAGGGCGCCAAATTTAATTCCAATGATCTTCGAACTGGCGGTTTTCCTCCCCCACACCTGAAGCGATTGCGCCAACACACGTTCCGCTGGTGTATAGGGAGAGTGTATATAGAGCTTCATAGAATTCGTAGCGGACTTATATGTCAATGTTATATCTCAATGTTTAGATCTCAACTGATATTCTGACTTTCTCCATCAGCGGTTCGGGTATGGGACTTCAAAGGTCTAAACTCTCTGTACTTTTTGAAGTCCTGCAACGCCAGAGTCGAGCCTATGCAGCTTATATTAGCTCCTGTATCCAACAGACCAGAAACGAAACTTTTGCATTGCTACGTAAATCTTGCTAATTACTAAAAAGAGTAGGAATTTATAATCTCCGGTTTTGCTTTACATTCCTATAGAACTTCCCAGTCTTAACGTACCGTCTTATTATATTGGGGCTCTATATCATTAAATATACGATTCCTTAGGTTTAGATAACTTGCTAACCTTTCGTCATAAGGACGATAACAAAGAGGAACGGTGTCAGGTTTCACAGAGGGATTCGCTTTCTCCAAACGTGCAGTGGAATTAATTCCGGCGGAATGCGTAATTTTCTCTGGAACCGAGAAGGATAGCATTAGGCTTTCCGGGGCATCCGGCTGTTGTTGGGTGCACCCGATCGATGGTTTTCCGTCTTCGTAGACAATTTTTACATTGGGGCTTATAGACATTCGGAGTACCACATACATAACAAAATATGCGTCGATCGGACAGACATTTTTCCCAAATGTCACCTACTTCATCGCAATTCCAACATTTCAACTTGGCGTGAGCCATACGAACAGCTGCTAACTCACGTTCGGCGATGTCGACATCTTCGTCTACGTCGTGGTCTGGGTCTTCTAGGGCGTATACTTGACGGCGTTTAAGGGGTTTTGGCCGAGAACTATTTTCCGGGCGACAGTGGAGCTTAAAAGTAAGATCGTCACTCATTTGAACTAATCGCCGTAAATGTCCAACCGAATGAGCCGGCTGATATAACTTTTTGCGCGTCTCCGGAAGCCAATTGTTTTTTAATATCTCTATCAACTTCATGTATACGTAATGCAGATTTATCTATTAAAGAGGCCACAGCCTCGTAAAAGGACGAAAAGGATTCACCATGCTTCTGCTTACGGGATCTTATGAGTTCCATACTCATAAAACCCGAGCAATAATCCTTTTATTGCTGTCGACCAGATAATCCGGTCGACTTGCTTATGGTATCTCCAATACCAATCTCGTGCTTTCCCAGCAAACAACACATGCATATGCTTGCATAATGCGATAAAATCACTATCTAAAATTTCATCAGTGAGAGATTTAACCCGATGAACTCCTCGACTCTTAAGCCCTCAGCGGATCCTTCGAAATGTAAATTCCACTTCGGGATGATCTTGGCAGCTTTTCGATTGTACATTGAAGAGCTTGTAGGAGACGGAGTTGGATGTGGGGGCACAGCTTGAGCTTGTGTCTCAACGGGAGTCGAGCGCTCACTTCCATTTTGTGATGACACTAACCTGGTCACGGACTGTAGATAATTTCTTGGATTACCACATAATCCATCTCGTTACTACGACGAATAATGCCGGAACGACTAGGACGACCTCTTCTCCTATTCCCTACAGTTCTCGCGAGAGGGGCTTCGGTTTGGATAGTGCTATTATGGGGCACTCTCTTTATGCGTAGGCTCTTGGCCAACAGCAGAAGGGGGAAGGTGAATCTTGAATTTGACTCAATGATTTTGCCAAAATTCGGCTTGTTACCCTATGAGGAACAGGGGCTGACGGAGGGGCCATTTGTTTTGCTCTTGGTGAGCAATGTCCGACTACTAGTTTCGCGTTTGGTAAAGTAATTAGCTCATTACAAAGATAGCAGGCTGAATTTTGTTCTAACCAGGATTCTAGATAGCGCTTATGGAAAAGATGATTGCAAGGTAACAGGTAACATGGATGCGTATTATTCATCCCCTGATTACATATCTTACACTGAACTTCCGCTTCCATGGGATATCTTGGGGACTACGCTCTAAAGGCATTTTCTTTTTTTTTTCTACTTTATTAAGGATTTGATTATTTAACATACGTGTTCCTGGTTGTGACATTGAGAGGTAATATAAGAGAAGGACATCACAATTCTAAAACACTCTGGATCAGATGACAGTTGGTTTTAAGTTGTGGGTTATTTCAACTATAAATGGGAATGGCAATTAACTTGGCTTGGTCAAAATAACATTTGAATTATTCGGCAAGGATATGCAAACGCAGCATGATCGCTAGTTCCAGGCAATAATGCAAATTAACATTTTTTCAAGCGCCGTTAAATGTTCGCTAACCATAGTTATGTTTTTTGGAGCAGACAATTATTCCCTCATTCTTGGTAAGAAAAAATGTATCTCATGGACAATCCGTGCTGATCCGAATTACAACAATATTCTGAACTTGTTTAAGACAGTATTTTTAAACCGAATCATAGGAAATAATACCTTCTTCAAAAACATAGAAAACAAACCAGCAAATATTGTGAGAGCTTCACACTAGTGACCGACGATGTTGTAAGCGGTCACTATTTTTCAATTAATATGAGTTCCTAGTCGGACTATCTAAGGCAGAATCCTCAGTATCGCAGGTTCATATATAACAAGAATTATTCCTTCATATGCGGAAGCCAGACTAAGCAAATCGAAACTTCGTCAGCAACGGGGATATGAAAAAAACAATTTTTTGAACTCAACACAAGGGGGTTTGTACAGCAGCTTACAAGAACTCGCCTCACGCGTTCGGTGCTAAAACTTCCGTCGAGCACGTCACAATGCGTTTTCTAAGTTACTCATACATTGCGGCATTTAAGTGGGGAACACTATCGTTAACTCTGAACTTTAACGTCTTCCGGTAGGGCCAGAGCATTGCGGTAGGCCCAGAGCCTTGTGGTAGGGCCCCACGTTGGGCGCCAAAAACTATAATGTTCTGACCAATTCTCGTCGACCGTTCTTTTTCTTTTTTTTTCTTATCTGGAGAACATTTATTTCTACTGGGGACAAAGCTGGCGGAATCCTCTGGAATGTAGCTCTTTTGGGGTGGGGTGGGTTGTTGCTGAGTCTTAGTAGGGACAACATAGCTTTATTTTTTAGGATTCCATCTAATCTAAACTACATGGGGAGACGATACTCCTCGAAGAGTTCGTTTGGGTTCACAAATCACACAAACGATTTATGGACTAGACCAATTCCCTTGGTAGGGGACTGTCATCTGTTCAGGGTGCTTTGAAAGGGGCGAGGTCTGAGGTGGTAGTCGACTCTGCGTTATAGTCGAAGATTCAGTTTCATTCATAATCATTACGGGGACGGTGTGTTAGCCACATAATGGGATTTACTTAATTAATAAAAAAATTACTTACAGATTAATTAACAATTAAAAAAAATTAATTAAGAAAAAAATTAGTTCCAAAATTCAATAATTCGAGATTTTAGATTTTAAAAAATTTAATGAAGAAACTGATTTCCAGAAATTAATAATTTTAAATTTTATATTTACAAAATTTTAACTCAAAAAAAATGAATTCCAAAAAAATCAAGTAATTTAAAATTTAAGTTTATAAAAATGTTAATTAATAACCAATTATTTGAAAATTAACATTGATAACATTTTAATTAAAAATTAATAATTAATTGGATTAATGGAAAAATCTAAGAAAAAACAATAATTATAGAAATTAATAAAAAAAACTTGAAGAAAAAACTATTAAAAATTTAATTTTAATTATTTAAAAAAATAATAGTACAAGTGGGCGAACCATCATTGCAGCCACTGTACTTCGCAGGTCAGTGTGCGAAAGCTGGCAATAAAACAGCTGTTCGCGCTGCACACGCTTAAAAGAATGGTGGTTGTGTGGTGTGGGTACAGAATGTAGTTACTGGTAAAACTTTTTTTCTTTCATTTATTTATTTTTTCTTATTTTTTTTTCTATTAGATATTATTATTTTTTTTTCTCTTATTTTTTTTTTGTTTGTGGGCAAGAATAATAGTGAAATAATCGGGCAAATCAAATTAAGTTTGCGCTCATCTGACATGCTTCATTCGCCTACGTGTGGAGGTGATCACACGTGCAGAGCTTTCTCGGTACAGCATGTCAGATAAGCTCACCCTACGATAAACAAAAGCAACATATAAAGAATTTTAACACTTACTTGTGTCCAACGTTGGAAAGCTTTCCATCGATGCTTGTATGTATGGGGTGGTGTGTGTATTTTAGGCAAAGGCTTAATAGATGAGCTTTATATGTCACTTTTGCTTTTCACTTATCCGATTTTTGCCTTTATTTATTTATTTATTTTTTTTGTTTTATTTATTTTGTCATTTAACTTTTTTTTAATACTTTTTCTGCATTATAACTTCAAATAAAAGAAAAAAACTGATGACGTCCGATTTTTGGCCAAGTAAAAGCTTTTGCTCTCACAACAACAACCACAACACCCACTTTAAGCTGCGCTTATGCTGCAGCGATTTGAATTGCTATAGATTCTACATCTGCAGAATCTTTGAGGGGCGAGCACTTATTAGTAAGTTGAATGTTCAAATTACTTTTAGTTTTTCGGCACAAAAAAAATTAAGAACCGAATTATGCACAAAAAAAATTGGGAGCGCCGCTTTCGGCTGCGGGTTGTGATGCACTGATGTCAGCGGGTGTGAAGAAATCCAAACACAAAGCTTCGGCCCAAAGACTTACGTCAACGCAGCTGGACGGCCGAACGTTCACAGCGAGTGTTGCCAATGGGCGCCCGCACTCCCGATGATAATTGTGTCCCAATTGGGAAGGCCCAGGGATGGCACGGCGAGGTGAGGGCGCCAAATTTAATTCCAATGATCTTCGAACTGGCGGTTTTCCTCCCCCACACCTGAAGCGATTGCGCCAACACACGTTCCGCTGGTGTATAGGGAGAGTGTATATAGAGCTTCATAGAATTCGTAGCGGACTTATATGTCAATGTTATATCTCAATGTTTAGATCTCAACTGATATTCTGACTTTCTCCATCAGCGGTTCGGGTATGGGACTTCAAAGGTCTAAACTCTCTGTACTTTTTGAAGTCCTGCAACGCCAGAGTCGAGCCTATGCAGCTTATATTAGCTCCTGTATCCAACAGACCAGAAACGAAACTTTTGCATTGCTACGTAAATCTTGCTAATTACTAAAAATAGTAGGAATTTATAATCTCCGGTTTTGCTTTACATTCCTATAGAACTTCCCAAGTCTTAACGTACGTTTATTATATTGGGGCTCTATATCATTAAATATACGATTCCTTAGGTTTAGATAACTTGCTAACCTTTCGTCATAAGGACGATAACAAAGAGGAACGGTGTCAGGTTTCACAGAGGGATTCGCTTTCTCCAAACGTGCAGTGGAATTAATTCCGGCGGAATGCGTAATTTTCTCTGGAACCGAGAAGGATAGCATTAGGCTTTCCGGGGCATCCGGCTGTTGTTGGGTGCACCCGATCGATGGTTTTCCGTCTTCGTAGACAATTTTTACATTGGGGCTTATAGACATTCGGAGTACCACATACATAACAAAATATGCGTCGATCGGACAGACATTTTTCCCAAATGTCACCTACTTCATCGCAATTCCAACATTTCAACTTGGCGTGAGCCATACGAACAGCTGCTAACTCACGTTCGGCGATGTCGACATCTTCGTCTACGTCGTGGTCTGGGTCTTCTAGGGCGTATACTTGACGGCGTTTAAGGGGTTTTGGCCGAGAACTATTTTCCGGGCGACAGTGGAGCTTAAAAGTAAGATCGTCACTCATTTGAACTAATCGCCGTAAATGTCCAACCGAATGAGCCGGCTGATATAACTTTTTGCGCGTCTCCGGAAGCCAATTGTTTTTTAATATCTCTATCAACTTCATGTATACGTAATGCAGATTTATCTATTAAAGAGGCCACAGCCTCGTAAAAGGACGAAAAGGATTCACCATGCTTCTGCTTACGGGATCTTATGAGTTCCATACTCATAAAACCCGAGCAATAATCCTTTTATTGCTGTCGACCAGATAATCCGGTCGACTTGCTTATGGTATCTCCAATACCAATCTCGTGCTTTCCCAGCAAACAACACATGCATATGCTTGCATAATGCGATAAAATCACTATCTAAAATTTCATCAGTGAGAGATTTAACCCGATGAACTCCTCGACTCTTAAGCCCTCAGCGGATCCTTCGAAATGTAAATTCCACTTCGGGATGATCTTGGCAGCTTTTCGATTGTACATTGAAGAGCTTGTAGGAGACGGAGTTGGATGTGGGGGCACAGCTTGAGCTTGTGTCTCAACGGGAGTCGAGCGCTCACTTCCATTTTGTGATGACACTAACCTGGTCACGGACTGTAGATAATTTCTTGGATTACCACATAATCCATCTCGTTACTACGACGAATAATGCCGGAACGACTAGGACGACCTCTTCTCCTATTCCCTACAGTTCTCGCGAGAGGGGCTTCGGTTTGGATAGTGCTATTATGGGGCACTCTCTTTATGCGTAGGCTCTTGGCCAACAGCAGAGGGGGAAGGTGAATCTTGAATTTGACTCAATGATTTTGCCAAAATTCGGCTTGTTACCCTATGAGGAACAGGGGCTGACGGAGGGGCCATTTGTTTTGCTCTTGGTGAGCAATGTCCGACTACTAGTTTCGCGTTTGGTAAAGTAATTAGCTCATTACAAAGATAGCAGGCTGAATTTTGTTCTAACCAGGATTCTAGATAGCGCTTATGGAAAAGATGATTGCAAGGTAACAGGTAACATGGATGCGTATTATTCATCCCCTGATTACATATCTTACACTGAACTTCCGCTTCCATGGGATATCTTGGGGACTACGCTCTAAAGGCATTTTCTTTTTTTTTTCTACTTTATTAAGGATTTGATTATTTAACATACGTGTTCCTGGTTGTGACATTGAGAGGTAATATAAGAGAAGGACATCACAATTCTAAAACACTCTGGATCAGATGACAGTTGGTTTTAAGTTGTGGGTTATTTCAACTATAAATGGGAATGGCAATTAACTTGGCTTGGTCAAAATAACATTTGAATTATTCGGCAAGGATATGCAAACGCAGCATGATCGCTAGTTCCAGGCAATAATGCAAATTAACATTTTTTCAAGCGCCGTTAAATGTTCGCTAACCATAGTTATGTTTTTTGGAGCAGACAATTATTCCCTCATTCTTGGTAAGAAAAAATGTATCTCATGGACAATCCGTGCTGATCCGAATTACAACAATATTCTGAACTTGTTTAAGACAGTATTTTTAAACCGAATCATAGGAAATAATACCTTCTTCAAAAACATAGAAAACAAACCAGCAAATATTGTGAGAGCTTCACACTAGTGACCGACGATGTTGTAAGCGGTCACTATTTTTCAATTAATATGAGTTCCTAGTCGGACTATCTAAGGCAGAATCCTCAGTATCGCAGGTTCATATATAACAAGAATTATTCCTTCATATGCGGAAGCCAGACTAAGCAAATCGAAACTTCGTCAGCAACGGGGATATGAAAAAAACAATTTTTTGAACTCAACACAAGGGGGTTTGTACAGCAGCTTACAAGAACTCGCCTCACGCGTTCGGTGCTAAAACTTCCGTCGAGCACGTCACAATGCGTTTTCTAAGTTACTCATACATTGCGGCATTTAAGTGGGGAACACTATCGTTAACTCTGAACTTTAACGTCTTCCGGTAGGGCCAGAGCATTGCGGTAGGCCCAGAGCCTTGTGGTAGGGCCCCACGTTGGGCGCCAAAAACTATAATGTTCTGACCAATTCTCGTCGACCGTTCTTTTTCTTTTTTTTTCTTATCTGGAGAACATTTATTTCTACTGGGGACAAAGCTGGCGGAATCCTCTGGAATGTAGCTCTTTTGGGGTGGGGTGGGTTGTTGCTGAGTCTTAGTAGGGACAACATAGCTTTATTTTTTAGGATTCCATCTAATCTAAACTACATGGGGAGACGATACTCCTCGAAGAGTTCGTTTGGGTTCACAAATCACACAAACGATTTATGGACTAGACCAATTCCCTTGGTAGGGGACTGTCATCTGTTCAGGGTGCTTTGAAAGGGGCGAGGTCTGAGGTGGTAGTCGACTCTGCGTTATAGTCGAAGATTCAGTTTCATTCATAATCATTACGGGGACGGTGTGTTAGCCACATAATGGGATTTACTTAATTAATAAAAAAATTACTTACAGATTAATTAACAATTAAAAAAAATTAATTAAGAAAAAAATTAGTTCCAAAATTCAATAATTCGAGATTTTAGATTTTAAAAAATTTAATGAAGAAACTGATTTCCAGAAATTAATAATTTTAAATTTTATATTTACAAAATTTTAACTCAAAAAAAATGAATTCCAAAAAAATCAAGTAATTTAAAATTTAAGTTTATAAAAATGTTAATTAATAACCAATTATTTGAAAATTAACATTGATAACATTTTAATTAAAAATTAATAATTAATTGGATTAATGGAAAAATCTAAGAAAAACAATAATTATAGAAATTAATAAAAAAAACTTGAAGAAAAAACTATTAAAAATTTAATTTTAATTATTTAAAAAAATAATAGTACAAGTGGGCGAACCATCATTGCAGCCACTGTACTTCGCAGGTCAGTGTGCGAAAGCTGGCAATAAAACAGCTGTTCGCGCTGCACACGCATAAAAGAATGTTTGTGTGGTTGTTGTATGTGTAGAGGTACAGAATATAGTTACTGGTAAAACTTTTTTTTTTCATTTATTTATTTTATTTTATTTTTTTTTCTTCTATTAAATATTATTGTTTTTTCTCTTCTTATTTTTTTTTTTTGTTTGTGAGCAAGAATATTAGGTCAGCCTACGAAAAACAAAAGCAACATATAAAGAATTTTTACACTTACTTGTGTCCAACGTTGGAAAGCTTTCCATCGATGCTTGTATGTATGGGGTGGTGTGTGTATTTTAGGCAAAGGCTTAATAGATGAGCTTTATATATCACTTTTGCTCTTCACTTATCCGATTTTTGCCTTTATTTATTTATTTATTTTTTTGTTTTATTTATTTTGTCATTTAACTTTTTTTTTATACTTTTTCTGCATTAACACTTCAAATAAAAGAAAAAAAATGATGACGTCCGATTTTTGGCCGCCAAGTAAAAGCTTCGGCTCTCACAACAACAACCACAACACCCACTTTAAGCTGCGCTTATGCTGCAGCGATTTGAATTGCTATAGATTCTGCATCTGCAGAATCTTTGAGGGGCGAGCACTTATTAGTAAGTTGAATGTTCAAATTACTTTTAGTTTTTTGGCACAAAAAAAATTTAGATCCGAATTATGCACAAAAAAAATTGGGAGCGCCGCTTTCGGCTGCGGTTTGTGATGCACTGATGTCAGCGGGTGTGAAGAAATCCAAACACAAAGCTTAGGCCCAAAGCTTTCACAGCGAGTGTTGCCAATGGGCGCTCATACTCCCGATGATAATTGTGTCCCAATTGGGAAGGCCCAGGGATGGCACGGCGAGGTGAGGGCGCCAAATTTAATTCCAATGATCTTCGAACTGGCGGTTTTCCACCCCCATACCTGAAGCGAATGCGCCAACACACGTTTCATCCAAAGTGCTAAGAAGGGGATTTGGACTTTAGAATAATACACGGAAATTGCGGCGTATACCTTATAAATTTTTACAAGCCAAAACTTCTGTGATCGCTGCCGCGATGGCCTCCAAGGTGGAGTTGTCTCGCATTTCCTTTGCTGGTGGTCGCGGCCAGGCCTTACTGCCCAAAAATATAATATAATAATATAATAATAATAATTAGAGGCGCGCTGATTTAACCTCTCACGTTTAGCAATCGAGCAAACAAACGTGGAGGATGCGGACTTCTTTTATAAAACCACGGAGGCGAAAAGGTTGCCTGCCTCCGCCAGCTCTTTTATAAGCAGCAAAAACAGAAAAAAAAAAGAAGCTTTTCTTTTTCGAATTTTGAATTGCTTCTTCTTTCCTATGGATAGCCAAGTGACCGAGCTCAACAACATTTCTATTAAGGCCACTGAAGGCTGAATGCTACGAAACTGCATCAAATTTTATTGCCATCGATCGACATTATCGAACAAACAAAAGGCGGTAAAATTTAAAATTTTCCAGTTCAGCAATCCCTCCAACGGTGATTATTACAAAATTGGTATATCAACCAGTACATTCTGTAGGTCAGTTGCAACGATCAGTGCAGATGCATGAAAATTTAGTAAGTGAGCTGAGCAAACGCAGCGAAGGAGTTTCCAGGACGAAACCGCCATTGCAACGCCGACAAGTTTATGTCGTGGAAGAACTTGAGATGGAAGCTGAGTCGAATTGTGATGTTATTGGAGAAGAAGAGATCTCTGCTATTCATCATTCAAATATTACTTGTTGGAATTGTGATGCGCAGGGACACGTATGAAAGAACTATCTTGCCCAGCGCCTCATATTTTGCCATGGTTATGGTGCGTCCGTCGGAAAATCGACAGAAGGGTGTATCCACCAACAACTGGATGGCCCTATCTGTCATTTGTAGTCCCGTTGTTTTCTCACCCGCTATAACAATTTTAAAAAGATCCCCGGATGTGAAAAATATCCCGGAGGACTTTTTACGTTTTCTCCCTTATCATGAGCGGCTAAGAAATTATTTAAAAATTAGAAATAGAATTTTTTGTGAAAAGAGTCCTTAATATTCAAGAAATAAATTGTGTTGTAAGAGCTATTTTAAGCGAATGAAAAATTATTGTAAATTTTTAGTATCCACTATTTTCAATATCCGAAACAATACGTGTTGCTATGCGGAAGTGTCGTTTCGAGAATTTAGAAAAAATGGTCTGCTAGACACCGGTGCGAAGTTGCATTGGACCTTCACTAGCTAGGGAACAATTTGCAGCTGTTCATAATTCGCTCCATCAAACAAAGTCATATTAGGGATAGATTTTTGTGAAATTTTTGCACTAACTCCTAATGTGATCAGTGTTATGGAATTGATCTCTAAGAAGCCAGAGAAAACCCGTTAGGTCAGTTTAGAACAACCAAACACATATTCCCAGACCAATGTACAGTTACAACAGCTAGAAGTAGGATTAGGCCGCACTAGTCTGATCCAACATAGCATCGACGTAAAACAGCGCTTTTACCCAGTTAGCCCAGCAGTTGAAAAACTTTTTACTCTGAAATATATCGTGGATTAGAACTGGACCTCAAAGAGCCCTGTTCCCATTCGTTTAGTTATGAAACCAAATACAATTCATCTTTGCTTAGATGCCCGGTAGGTCAATGAGGCCACGAAGAAAGATGCCTATCCGCTGCTTAGTATCTTATTTTTTCCGAATGCCTAATGCCAATACAATTTCAAAATTGGATTTAAACGATGCGTATTGGCAAATAGAGTTAGAAAAAGATTCAAGGCGATTGACAGCGTTCACTTTGAAATGATGGTGTAACAGAACGAGAATGCTTAGCTGTTATCTTGGCTATTGAAAAGTTTAGATTTTACTTGGAGTTACAAAAAATCGAAGTAGTAACGGACCACTCAAGTTTATTGTGGCTGATGCGACAACAAAACGCATCCGGTAGACTTGTGGTGGATTTTTCGACTGCAGCCTTCCAAATCTACAATTTCGCATAGAAAAGGAAAATATCACATCATGTCGGATGTATTATCAAGATTGTGTGACGATGAATTGGCCGAGTTGGAAGTAGGTCTAATAATAGGTTTGGAATCGAATGCTTTCTTTGATACTCACTATCAAGCCTTAAAAGAGAAATTTACGCTGCAATAATCCAAGTTTCCAGACGTTAAAGTAGATAATCAGTTTATTTATATGAAAAATTAACATGCCAGAAACTCTGGTTAGCGATAATGGTACGCAGTTCAAAGCCAATGATTTTAATGCCTTTCTAACAAAACTTGGAATACGGCATGTATATACAGCACTATATTCGCCCCAGAGCAACGCTGCAGAACGTGTGAATCGCTCTCTGTTAGCAGCAATTCGTGTCTATCTCAAAACTGAACAAACAGAATTGAATGTAAAGCTTTCGGCTATTTCGGGTGCATTACGTTCTTCATTGCATCAATCTTTACGTTGCCCTCCAATTACACCTGTTAGAAGAGCCCATAATGCCAATACAACGTACCGACAACTTAGCATTGCTGCGTAAAATTGTTCAACAGAACATTCGTCAAGCGTATGACCGTAATGTAGCGTAGTATAATTTGGGGTGTAAGCCTGTATCCTTTAAGGATCGTCAAAAAGTCTTTCGAATGAATTTTGCCCTTAGCAAATTTTCACATGACCCAATTAGGACCGACATTTGTAAAATGTCGAATCAAGAAAAAAATTGGCAACAGTTTTTATCTCCTAGCAGAGTTGCGGCGCTAATCGATTGTGACAAATTTGTCGCATGCGCTGTAACGGACGGAAAGTAGACGAAGCAGTGCTTCTAAGCGCGAAAATGCTGAGCTTACAAAAGAGCTTTTACGCAAACGGAGCACTCTCAAGGTCACCTTATTAGCGATAGATCGCTTAAGGGAGCTTTTACAACGCAGCCAACTTTGTTGTCTTGACTTGCATCCGTCGGCTTTAGCGACCAAAACCGGGTATGAAAGCGAGCTAATCCCAGCTAAAGCTAATTATTTCATTTCGTCCCTGGGTTGCAGTAGGAGGGGCAGTTCATTTGAAAGGAGTTGGGCATCTTTATGGCTTAGGATGTGATTGCCCCCAACTCCATCTGTTGACATCCTTAAAAGCGTAGCTTTCTGCTTGAGTCTTATGGTATGGTGGAGTGGTGTGAGCTCCATTAAGGCTTCAAGGGCCATTGTTGGGCAGGTGCGCATTGCTCCTGTCATACATACGCAGGCCATTCTTTGCAACTTTTGCAGTTGCTTCTTTACGGTGGTCAACCGCGCTCTGTCACCCCATGCTCTTACCCCATAGGTTAGCATGGGTCTTACTACAATTAGGTATAGCCAGCTTACTGTCTTTGGTGATGTACCCCATGATGCTACGACATGTATAAAGCGCCCTGGAGCACTTTAATATCGTATTTTGCACATGGGTGCCAAAGTTAAGTTTACTGTCAAATATGACACCCAGGTATTTAACCTCCCTCCTCGTCTCTAGTAGGGTCCGTGAGAGCCATATTTGCCTCATCCTCTGAAACTTGTGTCGGTTCGGGTCATCCACCCCACCGGGTTGACCCCTCGGTGGAGGGAACTCTCCCTTCCTCTTAGGGCGCTGAGCGCCTTGCACCACGGCATTCGCTGCTGGACGTGGTGATCTGGGTGTTCCAGCAATCACATACCATACCTCAAAGTCGGAGTCTTTTGTGCCCACGGCACTCTCCTATTACAGGCGGCCGCCATTTGTCTGAACCCACCGTTCAAGACTGGACTAGTTTTTCGCCCGGGCCCCAGACAAGCTGACTCTCGGCACGGTTCGAATGACGCCTTAGTCCGGCCCGGAATGAGATGTGGGGATAGGATGGGGTAGGTAGAAGTGTGGGGAGATAGGGGGGTTGTGTGAGGCTATCCCTTAGAAGGCGACAACACATGCGCCTTGTTGATACGATTGACATTATCGCACCCGCAGTGCGACTGCTTATTTACAAGGAATCTCGTATTATTCGTAGCTAACCTCCCCGGGGGGAGGCCATTCGCTATCCGCCTGGTGGCCTCCGCTCAGCCCCATCCGAACCATCCCACAAGTTCTTTAGACCAGGTTCAACACCCTTAGAGATAGGGACTTGAAACTTATAACATATACTGGTCTGTGCTGTGAAATATTAATGCCATTAAAATAATAAGAAACAATTAAATTAAATTATGAAATGCCATGAAAAATAATATACTAAAAGCACCAAAATACCAGAGAAATAAAATCAAACATCCTTAAAAAACTATAGATTCTGAAATTTTAAAATGCATATAAAATAGACGAGTTAATTTTTTTAAACAATACCATAAATAAGCTCTGAGCTTACAACTACTACTAAACTACAAAATAAAATCACTAAAATTGACCGGCTCTGTATAAGTGCAAAAATAATAAAATCCCTGATTACAGGCACCTCCAAAAAAAAAAAATATCAGATAACTCCCCCTCATTAATTTGTTTTTTTTTTTTTTTGCGTGATTGAGTAATGAATTATGTTTCAGTAAAAAACCAATTGTTGGAAGGCCTTTCACAGCATCGGGAAAAGTCAATAATCTACTTTTACTAAAATTTGGTTTAGTTCGGTGGTAATGAACGTAACTTCGTACATAACATAGTTAAAAATTTAAAAGACAAATTTTAGAAGCACACGAATTTTTCCAAAAGTTTTTTTTATTCAAGCATGGGAAAATGAAAATAAAAATGATTCCTAAACCCTAACCAAAAAAAAAAAAATAACGTAAAGAAAATAAAAACCCAAAACCGCATAAATAATTAATCTTTTTTCCATATACATATATAACTAAGCATGAACTTTTATCCGAGTTAGGCTGCAGCTTATCCAAAGCTAAGCTGGAAGCTTTAGCCGAGTGGAGCTTTCGGCTTATTCTAAGCTTTGAATGTAGCTTTGAAGATTAGAAAGCTTAACGTCGGTTAGATTTAGACTTAGTCGTTATCAAAACTTCCAAAACGTTCAGCAAATACTCGTCGAGAAGAACCTGTGGCGGTTGATTATTCCATTATACACAACATGATTGAGCAAACCGTATCAAGATTAATGTCATCATTAAGTGTGAGCCCTCGTTATCATACGCATGTTCCAATATCACCGTTAGCCCAAAACTCGTTAGCCAGTCGCACCTCTGTACACACAAGTAAGGTGGTTGAGATAATGCAGAAAAGGAATCTACATTTCGATGGTTCGGATGTAGGTTTGAGTGTAGATGAATTCATGTATCGGGTGAAAATGCTCACTGATGAGACTTTGGATGGAGATATAGGTGCGGTATACAAGCACATACATATATGCTATTTTCATAGGAAGAGCACCGGATTGGTATTGGCGATATCACAAACAAGTGGATCGTATTACCTGGGTCGACTTTTCTCTATCCTTACGCCAATAATATCGATATCATAGGTCTGAGTTTACCAGCAAGGAACAAATACGTTCGCGTAAACAAAAAGAAGCGGAAACTTTTGAAAACTTTTATGAGTTTGTGGTTTCGTTAATAGATAAATCATCTGTTCGAACCGAGGAAGAAGAGTTGATTGAAATTCTTAAAAATAATTTGTTGCCAGAAGCACGTCACAAGTTGGTATATCAACCAGTACATTCTGTAGGTCAGTTGCGAAGATTAGTACAGATGCATGAACATTTTGTAAGTGAGCTGAACAATCGCAGCGAAGGAGTTTCCAGGACGAAACCGCCATTACAAAGCCGACAAATTTATGTCGTGGAAGAACTTGAGATGGAATCTGTGTCGAATTGTGATGTTAATGGAGAAGAAGATATCTCTGCTGTTCATCATTGAAATATTATTTATTACTGTGATGTGCAGGGACACGTATGGGAGAATTGTCTTGCCCAGCGCCGTATATTTTGCTATGGTTGTGGTGCTATAAACGTGTATAATCCACAATGCAACGTGTGTATTCAGCGTCGGTCGGAAAACCGACAGAAAGGTGTATCCACCAACAACAAGGTGCCCCTATCCAAATAGAAACTGATTATCCAAGTTCTGTCATTTGTAGTCCCGCTGTTTTCCCACCTGCTATAACAATTTTAAGAAGATCCCCGGATGTGAAAAATATCCCGGAGGACTTTTTACGTTTTCGCCCTTATCATGAGCGACTAAGAAATTATTTAGAAATTATAAATACAATTTATAGTGAAAAGAGTCCTTCAAATTCAAGAAATAAATTGCGTTGTAGGAACTATTCTAATCGAATGAAAAATTATTGTAAATTATTAGTATCCACTCATTTTCAATAACTGAAACAATTCGCGTTGCTATGCGGAAGTGTCATTTCTAGAATTTAGAGAATCTGGTCTGTTAGACACCGGTGCGAATATAAGTTGCATTGTGTCTTCACTAGCTATGGAAAAATTTACTGATTTACCCGAATTTAAGTCCCTGATATCGTATATAAACACAGCTGATGGGAAGGCTCACGAGGCTATTGGAGTTATTTCCGTTCCAACGTATTATAAGAAAATTACAAAACCAATGCAGCTGTACATAATTCTCTCCATCAAACAAAGAGTCATATTAGGGGTAAATTTTTGGACAATTTTTGCACTAGCTCCTAATGTGATCAGCGTTATAGAATTGCCCTCTAAGCAGCCAGAGAAAACCGGCATTTGTAAAATGTCGAATCAAGAAAAAACTTGGCAACAGTTTTTATCTCTTAGCAGAGTTGCGGCGCTAATCGATTGTGACAAATTTGTGGCCTGCGCTGTAACGGACGGAAAGTAGACGAAGCAGTGCTTCTAAACGCGTAAAATGCTGAGCTTACAAAAGAGCTTTTACGCAAACGGAGCACTCTCAAGGTCACCTTATTAGCGATAGATCGCTTAAGGGAGCTTTTACAACGCAGCCGACTTTGTTGTCTCGACATTCATCCGTCGGCTTGAGCGACCAAAACAGGGTATGAAAGCGAGCTAATCCCAGCTAAAGCTCTCCTTTTTGGAAATAACCTAAAGAAAATAATAACCCAAAACCGCAGTAATTATTTCATTTCGTCCCTGGGTTGCAGTAGCAGGGGCAGTTCATTTGAAAGGAGTTGGGCATCTTTATGGCTTAGGATGTGATTGCCCCCAACTCCCTCTGTTGACATCCTTAAAAACGTGGCTTTCTGCTTGAGCCTTATGGTATGGTGGAGTGGTGTGAGCTCCATTAAGGCTTCAATGGCCATTGTTGGGCAAGTGCGCATTGCTCCTGTCATACATACGCAGGCCATTCTGTGAAACTTTTGCAGTTGCTTCTTTACGGTGGTCAACCGCGCTCTGTCACCCCATGCTCTTACCCCATAGGTTAGCATGGGTCTTACTACAATTAGGTATAGCCAGCTTACTGTCTTTGGTGATGTACCCCATGATGCTACGACATTTATAAAGCGCTCTGGAGCACTTTAATATCGTATTTTGCACATGGGTGCCAAAGTTAAGTTTACTGTCAAATATGACACCCAGGTATTTAGCCTCCCTACTCGTTTCTAGTAGGGTCCGTGAGAGCCAAATTTGCCTCATCCTCTGTAACTTGTGTCGGTTCGGGTCATCCACCCCACCGGGTTGACCCCTCGGTGGAGGGAACTCTCCCTTCCTCTTAGGGCGCTGAGCGCCTTGCACCACGGCAGTCGCTGCTGGACGTGGTGGTCTGGGTGTTCCAGCCATCACATTCCATACCTCAAAGTCGGAGTCTGTTGTGCCTACGGCACTCTCCTATTACAGGCGGCCGCCATTTGCCTGAACCCACCGTTCAAGACTGGACTAGTTTTTCGCCCGGGCCCCAGACAAGCTGACTCTTGGCACGGTTCGAATGACGCCTTAGTCCGGCCCGGAATGAGATGTGGGGATAGGATGGGGTAGGTAGAAGTGTGGGGAGATAGGGGGGTTGTGTGAGGCTATCCCTTAGAAGGCGACAACACATGCGCCTTGTTGATACGATTGACATTATCGCACCCGCAGTGCGACTGCTTATTTACAAGGAATCTCGTATTATTCGTAGCTAACCTCCCCGGGGGGAGGCCATTCGCTATCCGCCTGGTGGCCTCCGCTCAGCCCCATCCGAACCATCCCACAAGTTCTTTAGACCAGGTTCAACACCCTTAGAGATAGGGACTTGAAACTTGTAACATATACTGGTCTGTGCTGTGAAATATTAATGCCATTAAAATAATATGAAAAAATTAAATATGAAATACCATGAAATATTACTCATATTACTAAAAGCACCAAAATACCAGAGAAATAAAATCACACATCCTTAAAAAAGTATAGATTCTGAAAATTTTTAAAATACATATAAAACAGACTAGCTATTTTTTTTTTTAAACAATACCATAAATAAGCTCTGAGCTTACAACTACTACTGAACTACAAAATAAAATCACTAAAATTGACCGGCTCTGTATAAGTGCAAAAATAATAAAATCCCTGATTACAGTCCCCCCCCCCCAAAAAAAAAATAGCAGATAACTCCCCCTCATTCATTTGTTTTTTTTTTTTTGCGTGATTGAGTAATGAATTATGTTTCAGTAAAAAACCAATTGTTGGAAAGCCTTTCACAGCATCGGGAAAAGTCAATAATCTACTTTTACTAAAATTTGGTTGAGTTCGGTGGTAATGAACGTAACTTCGTACATAACATAGTTAAAAATTTAAAAGACAAATTTTAGAAGAACACGAATTTTTCCAAAAGTTTTATTTATTCAAGCATGGGAAAATGACATTAAAAATGATTCCTAAGCCCTAACAAAAAAAAAAAAATAACGTAAAGAAAATAAAAACCCAAAACCGCATAAATAATTAATCTTTTTTCCATATACATATATAACTAAGCATGAACTTTTATCCGAGTTAGGCTGCAGCTTATCCAAAGCTAAGCTGGAAGCTTTAGCCGAGTGGAGCTTTCGGCTTATTCTAAGCTTTGAATGTAGCTTTGAAGATTAGAAAGCTTAACGTCGATTAGATTTAGACTTAGTCGTTATCAAAACTTCCAAAACGTTCAGCAAATACTCGTCGAGAAGAACCTGTGGCGGTTGATTATTCCATTATACACAACATGATTGAGCAAACCGTATCAAGATTAATGTCATCATTAAGTGTGAGCCCTCGTTATCATACGCATGTTCCAATATCACCGTTAGCCCGAAACTCGTTAGCCAGTCGCACCTCTGTACACACAAGTAAGGTGGTTGAGATAATGCAGAAAAGGAATCTACATTTCGATGGTTCGGATGTAGGTTTGAGTGTAGATGAATCCATGTATCGGGTGAAAATGCTCACTGATGAGACTTTGGATGGAGATATAGGTGCGGTATACAAGCACATACATATATGCTATTTTCATAGGAAGAGCACCGGATTGGTATTGGCGATATCACAAACAAGTGGATCGTATTACCTGGGCCGACTTTTCTCTATCCTTACGCCAACAATATCGATATCATAGGTCTGAGTTTACCAGCAAGGAACAAATACGTTCGCGTAAACAAAAAGAAGCGGAAACTTTTGAAAACATTTATGAGTTTGTGGTTTCGTTAATAGATAAATCATCTGTTCGAACCGAGGAAGAAGAGTTGATTGAAATTCTTAAAAATAATTTGTTGCCAGAAGCACATCACAAGTTGGTATATCAACCAGTACATTCTGTAGGTCAGTTGCGAAGATTAGTACAGATGCATGAACATTTTGTCAGTGAGCTGAACAATTGCAGGACGAAACCGCCATTACAAAGCCGACAAATTTATGTCGTGGAAGAACTTGAGATGGAATCTGTGTCGAATTGTGATGTTAATGGAGAAGAAGATATCTCTGCTATTCATCATTGAAATATTATTTGTTACTGTGATGTGCAGGTACACGTATGGGAGAATTATCTTGCCCAGCGCCGCATATTTTGCTATGGTTGTGGTGCTACAAACGTGTATATGCCGCAATGCAAAGTGTGTATTCAGCGTCGGTCGGAAAATCGACAGAAGGGTGTATCCACCAACAACAAGGTGCCCCTATCCAAATAGAAACTGATTATCCAAGTTCTGTCATTTGTAGTCCCGCTGTTTTCCCACCTGCTATAACAATTTTAAAAAGCTCCCCGGATGTGAAAAATATCCCGGAGGACTTTTTACGTTTTCGACCTTATCATGAACGAGTAAGAAATTATTTAGAAATTATAAATACAATTTATAGTGAAAAGAGTCCTTCAAATTCAAGAAAAAAATTGCGTTGTAGGAACTTTTCTAACCGCATTAAAAATTATTGTAAATTATTAGTAACCACTATTTTCAATAACCGAAACAATTCGCGTTGCTATGCGGAAGTGCCATTTCTAGAATTTAGAGAATCTGGTCTGCTAGACACCGGTGCGAATATAAGTTCCATTGGGGCTTCACTAGCTAGGGAAAAATTTACTGATTTACCCGAAATTAAGTCCCTGATATCGTATATAAACACAGCTGATGGGAAGGCTCACGAGGCTATTGGAGTTATTTCCGTTCCAACGTATTATAAGAAAATTACAAAACCAATGCAGCTGTACATAATTTTCTCCATCAAACAAAGAGTCATATTACAGGTAGATTTTTGTAACATTTTTGCACTGGCTCCTAATGTGATCAGCGTTATAGAATTGCCC
>JAWNKZ010000005.1:0-52331 GCA_035041615.1 Drosophila anomalipes
CACTACTTTAGTCTGTACAGGTTGGGCGGGTAAAAGAAGAAGAACATCGACATCTCACTAATGGATTCTGTTAGCTATTCTGTCTAGTTGTTTTATTCCACTCCTTTAGCACTCTGTCTACTATTTTTTAGTTATGTGACACGGCAGCTTACTAGGTAGCAAAAGCACCCAACCCATTTTCACTGAGCACGGTCGACCCTGTAGGTAGAGTCCGCCTCCAGTTTGCTGTACACTTCAGCGTATTCGTTACATAAATAAATGGCGCCCAACGTATGGGGCTACGAATAACGTTGTACGGTTACTCTCCAACTCCAACAGCCGCAACAATTTGATTGTCCGAAGTTCGTATAGTTTCCTTCAAATCCCCACAAAACCGTTAATCTATCTGAATTCTCCCTTTCCTCAAATCAACCACCATCCAATTTTTGAAATAGTTCAGTGTGTATTATTAATTCTTAGGAATTGAGGGTAATCTGTCAGTTTTGCGATGCCTGATCAATAATCAATAAATACGAAAGAAAAAATGCTTAAATCAAATTAATTAATTATTCGCTTATCGCCTATTGTTTGATTGTTAACTAAATATTATTACCGTTTTCTAAATCTAGTATCATACATTTAAATATAAAACTACTTTTGGATTTTTGATTAACGTAAATTTTGAATATTCGTTTGTTAACATATACCATTTATTATAATGGCAGTGCAGCGAAATAACGAAGATATAGCAGCTAGCATAAATGCTGATATAGTGTTGTGTAACATTTGTAGAGACCCAGTCTTGATTAATACTGAAATTGCGGAGATCTCTTGCAACCATAAATTCCATCGAGCTTATCTGGTAAACTGGTTACGTACTAATGAAACATGTCCATCGTGTAGACAGCCATGTACACTTTCCCAGTTAAATGACGTCGAAAGTCAGTCATCGGAACAGCCCTTTCAAGTTCCTCGAACAGTTCGAGATGGCCATCGGACTGGTGCTACACCTAGGAATAGACATAATACCAGATCCAATAACCAACGAAACAACTCTGCAGCACAGGCTAATACTAATTTTAATGTCAGGAATAGACGTGATTCATCCAATGCTTCGCTTGACCCACCCATCCTTTCTGATCAGCGAATTCAGCAACTTATTTCAAAATCGTTAGATACATTTCGAGCCAGTATGGTTGTAGCAGTGACTGACGAAAACAGTTTAGCTATAAGAAACCTTAATATCTCTAATAACCAACAGGAAGCTCGAATTGAATCAGGAGTCGAGCAAAATAATTCAATGAATTAAAATAATAATAATAATAAGTATCAAGAGATTCGAACAGCTGTAGATAATCGAAGCAGTGATTCCATTGAACGACCTGACAAAATCTCAAGTATTATTTCGAATTGGCATCTACAATTCTCTGGATGCTTTAATGAAATTTTCGTCGAAGATTTTATTTACCGGATCAATCGCGTGACCGACCAATGCCTGAACGGAAATTGAAATTTGCTTTATCAATTTGCAAATATTTTGTTCTGTGGACCTGCATTACAGTTCTACTGGCGGTTTCAACTATGCGATGCCTTGCGTGAATGATAGAGAGATCAACGCTCGGATGAGGAGATAAAAGATTCTTTACGATCTCGTAAACAGCGAAATGGAAAAAGTTTTGATCAATTTTTGGATGTCTGTGTATTGCCGATGAACTGCGAGAACCAATGACAGATCGGGAATTGGTGGCTAATATTAAAAGAAATCTTAAGCCTGAATTGAAGTTAGAACTACTTTATGTAGCTACACCCAATATAGCAACCCTTCGAACTGAATGTCACAAGCACGAACAATTCTGTTTAAGTATGTCTTCAAAACCTGTGCCTCGGCCAACTAACATCAGGCGTTTTCATGTCATGCATGAGGAAGAATCGATAAATACTCCCCATACTGATTCCTCAGAGGCAACCGAGATGAATGCAATACGATCAGTTGATAGAATAAAATGTTGGAATTGTGATGAGATAGGTCATAGATATCAAGATTGTATAAAAATAAGATGCGTATATTGCTATGGTTGTGGCCGTCTTGATACTTAAAAACCGATATGTCCTAAGTACAACCCCGTATCGGAAAACTTGCAACATGATGTCCACCGAGCATAATCAGTGGATATCTACCTACAGCCTCGGATCAACTATCAAACAATCAAAAAGACTCAATTGGTACCCCACAAATTCCTAACAATGTAGGATTCAAACCGTTGAATTTCAAATTGAAAGAATATTACCAGCGTAGAATGGAAATATTCTGTTTGAAAATAAATTCGCTTCCCAAAACTCGTTCTTCAGTTAGAATGAATGAATTTTGGAGAAACAAGCGATCGCTAAAGAACATTCCAGTTGTCTCTACCATCCGCAACTGTAATGATTCACGTCCATATATAAATCTTATGATGTTTTGTTCAAGCAATTTAGCATTATTGGATAGTGGTGCTAACAAAAACGTGATCGGAGGACAATTGGCCCGATTGCATGCAGCAGACCTAAAGTTTAAAAAAAGGCAATGTTCGCACTGCAGATGGTCAACGTCAAAAAGTATTAGGTACTCTTCTTATTCCGTTAGAGTATGACTTACTACAGAAAGAAGTTGAATTTATGATTGTACCTTCAATCACACAAGACATCATCTGTGGAATGGATTTTTGGAAGTCATTCGGTATTAATATTTACAATACGACTGTAGTAAGCGAATTAAACTGCAGTGATCAAACGTCTAATAATATTTGTCTTAGTGTTACCGAGAGGAATCGCTTAAAAGCTGTTGTAGATTTTTTTCCCCCCTCGGAAAGAGATGGGATAGGAAAAACCTCATTACTCGAACACAGTATTGATACTGGTGGTGCTAAGCCCATCAAGCAAAGATATTATCCGTTGTCCCCTGCTAAAGAGCAACAGATGTGGACGGAAATCGATAGAATGATTGAGTTGGGAGTCCTTGAAAAAGCCCCTATCTCTGCTTGGTACTCTCCGGCTGTTCTTGTTCTGACGCCAGGTAAAGTGAGAATTTGTTTAGATTCAAGGAAGCTAAACTCGGTTACAGTTAAGGATGCATATCCTTCCCCTCTAATCGAAGGACTGTTAAGTTGTCTTCCACCTGTTCAGTGTATTTCCAAAATTCACCTAAAAGACGTTTTCTGCCAGATTTGTTTGGATGCCAAGTCAACAGAAAAAACTGTGATCACTGTCTCAAACAGACCGTTGTGTCAATTTACCAGGATGCAATTCGGATTAACGAATGCTCCTCAAACATTTTGCAGACTTATGGATCAAGTCACACCTTATACCATGAAGTCCCACGTACTAGTTTATTTGGATGACTTATTAGTGCTGTCCTCCAACTTTGAGGAGCACTTGTCTCACTTTAATTATTGTGTGGGAAAATATTCAGGTGTGAGGTGTTCTATGAGTTCTACACATTGACAAAAAGTGACAAAAGAGAAGCGAGCATTACCTTTCCACTGATCATTGCACCCACCCTCAAAAATCAATTCATGTACATGCACAGTGCGGCAGCTGCTACCTGATCTTCCATTTGATTCTAGCACACAGGTTACACGCCTAGCACACAATATCCTCCTTAAAACCACAATCACGTTCGCACACACAATTGCTGCTGAGCGATCCTCCACCTCATGTCAACCCACAATAAAAAAAGGGTCAGCCATAAATATATACCCTTCGATCATAAATGTCTCATAAGTGATCCAAAACCACACATTTTTCTAAAAAAGGTTACACACCTGTCACTCCCCCACTCAAAAGCAATAAATTAACTCCAATAATGAAGCAATTAAAAATCAAAAGCAATAAGCCACTTCCTGTCATAGAATCCCCATTTTCCTACTACTGACTAATATTCGGTGCCTTTACCCTGATTAAAGATGCAAACCCATATTTATCCCAGGAGCCCATTAAACTATTTTAATCCATAATTAATTCCTTATATACTTCGCAATGATGGTTTTAATTCCAGTATATTTAACATTAATTTTAGGAGTTTTACTTAATTACTAGTTTTCAAGTTTCATGTTTGGAAGTGTTACTTAATTACTAATAATTCATTAAATTTCTTTTTCTTCAATTTGGATCTAATAATATTCAATAATAAACTTATGCTCCAAAGGCCCTTGGCCATATATATCTATATATATATATATATATATATATATATGTAATTTGAGTTAACTAAATCAGGCAGGTATTTACATATGTCTTTGTATACCACATATGTTATTTGGTCATTATTGGTTTGTAATTTTCTTTATAACTTACAATCTCTGAGTGCGGTTACGCCGTACTTACAGCACCAAAACAGCTGTGTTAGGAATCCATCGTAGTCGACAGGCCTGAAGTCGGATGACGTTGCTTTTTGAACTTCAAAACGGATTAGATACAACTTAGAGTTGTGTAGCCCTGTAGAGTTCAGTCCTAGATAATCGAAGTTTTTTAGTGCGGTCGCTATTTCTTCAGGATGATTCGGTCAACCGCCGCTCACATATGATCCGATACTTGCACAAGTTGGTGCACTTTATGCCAATCAGATGTTAGGTTTTGCGTCCGAGACTTCGGCACTGACCCGCCTTTAAAGGGCCGGTACCGCTGCACTTGAGTACTGTACTGATGTATTCCCCGCATTGCACACCAAACAGATTAACAGCAAGTTAATTATTAACGGCAGCAATACGCTGGTCGCGTTCGAACTGGCAAGTGATCACCATTTGAGCTTTAATATTACAATGCCGCCAAGTTTTTTTTCAATAAGAAAATTGTTGCACTCGTCAATTGCATAAAGGAAATACATTGGCCGGAACCAAATGTGTGGGCGTCGCTAAGCACAAATGCTCTGAGTCAGACTTGCTAATTAGGTCACCACAAAGGGCTGTGAATGGTTCGGCCAACGCATCAGTATCGATCAGCTGTTTACATGTTTGCTTGCAGGCTGATCGTTGTTACAGTCGCGTCCCAAAAAAACGTTTCCAGTGCGAATTGTTCCAATTTTTTGTTTTTTTTTTTGGTTGTTAATATTAATGTGCATTTAGGTACGCCACTACAATACATATATATGTAAATATGTATATGTATTGGAGTATCCCGTGAAAGGTCCCAATACTTTAGCTTATCTCTGCGATCTCACTGACGTCTTCAACAATATCTTAAAAGTAGCATGCCCTATCAGTAGGCCCTCGCCCAAAAAGAAACACCCATGGTTGACACCTCAGCTAAGCGTTCTTCGGCAAAGTGGCTGGTGTATTTTCAATACCGCATTCGAAATGATGATCTTCACTGAAAGTACAAGAAAGCCACCAGACCAAGTCAAAAAGAAAATCTTGAAGAGATTTCTGCTCAGATATAAATACAACTAACGAGAGAAGAGAAGAGCTCTATCAAAAACTACACCAACACAAGGTCATTTAAAAAGAAACCATAATTCGTCGTCGGTATCCAGAATATATATATATATATATATAAAGAATATAGTAGCCGTCTATTAAATTATTATTTTTTGGTACACTTTTTTTTACCTTCTTGGTCCCTAATACAAGCAAACTGGTATTTAGACACCCAGGCAAGCGCTGAAAGACAAAAATAGATAGTGAAGATAAATGAGGGTAAAGAGCAGGCAAGAACAGCTCAAAACGCAGCATGCAAACGCACGCACACTCAATAAGTTGAATCTAAAGCTTTACATCATGCTTATGGTTCGAGCTAACGGAAGTTCGTGCGGTCAAACATTCAAGGTTATTGTGACGGACAAGACGTTTCTATGCCGAATTGGCCAATAAGAAAAACGTGTAACGTGTGTAGCCTACATTTATATATATATATATATATATACATCGAGAAATAAGTGAAAGTGCAGGAGAATTACAAAAGTTATTAGTGTATTAGTGAATTGGAAAAGTGAAGATTTTTCAATTGGAAACCCGCTTATAGGCAAACGACCAGACTCGCCACCAACCCTGGTAAGCTGTGCGCAGTGTGTCCGCATAGTCAGCATAGTGGGGGTATACATTTTGGGCTCAACGCTTCTATACTCCGCCAACGAAACCATCGCCGAATTGGTGGATAAGTAGTGTGCTGCCTCAGTGCAGGACTCAGCTGGAAGGATCATCACCCTCATACCCATCACGATTGATCAATTATAACATATTGTCCAGGAGACAATAAACAGTTTGTGGTATTATGGTTATTCGATGCATAAAGCGTTTTTTATGCAAACATGAAACTTCAGATCTGGGCGGTGTTCCAAATTATGCAATAAGATGCATTGCGTAGATTCCTCGGGTGACATAATTGTTTCGAATTTACGTTTCATATTGTGATTTGAACAAAGCGAAGCATGTAAGGGCAAGTGCGAACACAACGATTATATGAGCTGATGTTCGCCAGTTTCGCTAGGATATGGTTACGAGTCATTGTGGCGACGAAAGTGGTTTTGCGTTGCTCATTGAGTACTTCCATATCAATGTTGCTGATGTTGCTTGATATTGGCCAAAGTTGGTTGGGTTAAAAAAGATGGTCCTGAGAACCATATGGATGATTGTAGATCAGAGGTGGTGGCACCTCGACATACAATGTCAGCACGATTTGATGCCGTTGTGAAATCTTGTATCTCAGAAACTCGACTTCCGATAAATGCTGATAATGTAACTGAATGTTGTTTAACCAATTCGGCATATGGCTCTTCGCCGAATATACACCTGATCTTGTTGTAAACTTTTGCCAATAAATGTGCTCCACATTATTCCAATTTGGGAAGCGATTTCTTCATTACTGGGGCCACTCTGGACTTGGTAGTGGGAAGTCGAACAACAATGTTTCCGTAAGTAGATTCCAACAACAACGATGCAACAGCCGTACGCTCGAATCGATGCGTTGCAGAATCCATGTAATTGAAATGAGCTTTATCAGGGTACAGCAAGTGACGAAATGGTTTGGAATGATTACAGGCACTTCTTCCGAGAGGGTTGAACAAAGCTGATACAATCGACAGAATGGTCCTCTTGGTGGCGGTCGACGAAACGATTTTTGGTTTGAATTGAAATAGCAACATATCGGTGTGTTGATTTCAGCGGACGCCAAGTGCGCTGGTCAATCCGTTTTCACACTTATTGAAATCCTTGGTAGAGAATATTTCGATGAATTGGGCATAATTTGAATGCCACAGGGATAACGGAAAGTGACCACGGTACAAAATTTCCGTAACTTGATCCTTGATTGTGCGAAGAGTTTGTATATCCTCACCTCCAGATAAAAGGTCATCTACATAGAATGACGATTCGATGACTGCAGCACCGATTGGATCCTCAGTTCGACACAGATCAGCCAAATAATGAAGGCTGCGTATGGCTAAGTATGGTGCCGAGGCTGTTCCATATGTAACCGTGTTGAGTTGATAAGTGCGAAGGGGTTCATCTGGAAGAGCTCGCAAGAGTATTTACTGGTATTTGCGATCATTTAAATCAACATTTACTTGTCTGTACATCTTTGTTACATCAGCTGTTATGGCATAACGATGTAGTTTGAAATGGAACAACAGCAAATATAAATCATCTTGGAGAGTTGGGCCGACAAGTAAATGATCATTGAGCGACGTTTGATTGACACGAGGCGTCCACGACCAATCGAAGCTTTGTGGACTCGCTGTTGGTTTAATACGCAATATGCAGTAGTGAAGTTCCGATAAGTTTGGTTCTGTGACCAGCGACATGTGTTCCAAACGTTCATACTCCTCCATGAATTGACAATACTGTAAGCGAAGTTCCGAAGATTGTGCCAATCGGCGTTCCAAGCTGAGAAATCTGCTCCGTGCTATGTCGAATGAATGACCAAGTTGACTGGGATTACTCTTAAACGGCAGCCTTACAACAATGCGACCACTGTTATTTATATCAGTATGTTCCGGTTTCAACAGCACATTTGATGTTTCAGTTGATTCAATTTCCCATAAGCGTTTAAGATGATTGTCAATTGAAGTTGGCACCAAGCTTAACGCTAGCAGCCATCTCTCGAGAATGCTGCGCATGAAACTTGCCTGTCCCTACCCATCCAAACAGCGTCTTTTGGAGCATGGGCCCATTTGTACCAAGTTTAACTTGGCCTACTGACAGAATGTCGAAGAATGCATTTGTTCCTAAAAGCATGTGTCGATGTGTCGAGACTGGTAGAATTTCTCATCTGCCAGAACAATATTTTCTGGCATTTTCCATGTTGAAATGTCGATATTGATGTCCGGCTGAAAGGCTATATGCGAGGTGACGTAAACATCTAACGAAAGGTCAAAGAATGACAAACGAGATTTTATTGAAGTAGTTGTAAGATAAGAGATGTCTGTACGTGCATGGCTAATACTGCTGATTTGCACATCGTGCTTCTCTCTTTTTAGACGAAGCTTCGGAGCGAACAAATCGGTGACGAAATTCACCTGCGAACACGATTCCAGTAGAGCACGGCCTAGTCTGTAGGTGCCTGTTGAATCTCTGACTAGGCTCATATCCACTGCTAAAAGGACCTGAGGTTAATAACGGTTTTTGATTTGCGAATGATTATATGCCACTGCTTCGGTGGCTAGCGAAGAGCTTGGTTGTGTTGTTGAACGTAGCTTGTTGTTATGTAACAAGGTGTGGTGTGATCTCTGACAATGGCGACAGCGATTTGTTGAAGGGCAATCGGCCACTTGATGACCCTTAGACAAACAATTAAGACACAGTCGGTGACGTTTGACAACATCAAAACGTTGCAGTGCATCCATTGCTTTAAATTGTTCGCAAGCCTTCAATTTGTGAATTGAGCTTGAGCACAATGCACAAGCAGCGGTAGCATTTGCGAAAGACGAGTTATGTCCTTTGCCAGGATTACGAATCTGTTTTGAATACGTTTGGTTAGTTGTTGAGCTTTTGGACAACAGGAATTGACAATGACGCTCCAGTACTTGTATGCACTGAGGCTCAAGTCAGGATTGTTGTATAATTTAGCGATAAATTCCATTTGTTTCTAGTTTCCTGGTCGCATTTATCTAGAACCATATAGATTAACATTGCTTGAGCTATGTCGATGTCAGAGCCCAAGGACGAAAGCTAACTAAATAATGCCGATGCAGTATCAATTAACGAACGTAGCTGAGTAGCGATTGATGAACTAGTTGGAGGCAACTGAAAAATAGACGATATTGTCTCTGTCAATGGTGGCTTGTCGTACCGAGACTTTAATTTTTTCTATTCCTCCCGTGCAGCATCCTTTAAGCAGTTGAGATAGTTATACTTCTAAATTTGTATTATTTGCGCTCCGTTTAGGATTTGATTAAACGAGCAAATAAAGTTGGTATATTCCAAATGATTGGCATTGAATGTGGGCAAGGCCAAACAAGGCAGACATGATGGTTGAGGATGGTAAGCCCCATGTGATGTAGCGTGATCAATGAGTGTACTATTTAAGTCTGTTGTGCCTGAATATGAACTACAACGGTATCAATCGCAGTTGCAGCTCTTACACATGCGAACGAAGAACGAATTTGAGATAAACTACTAAAGGCAGCGACTGAAGCGACGATTGAGAGCAGCGTACTGGCAATTTTAGCAGTAGCGAAAAATGCGATAAGAGTAGCGACGTTGTGAAAGAAGACCATCGAAATGACTGAAAACAAACGGCGAACAAAGTAGAAGACGAGCGAAAATGGCGCCGAAGGTCAGCAAAACGAATACAGAGACACAATGCAATAACCGTTACTTTAAGTTATGTGCATGTGTGCGATTGCTGCTGCGACGAACTTTGTGATTGCGATTTTAACGATTTTAACATTTCTGATGTTTTAATTATTGCAACCAAGCATTGCAAGCAATTGGAATCCAAGGCGAATTAGTTTAGTTTGTGTATACGCGCAAACCGAATTTGTTAACGTAACGAAATGCGAAATTGTCCAATTGTTTATTAATAATTTGTTCAAATACTGCCCGAAGCAAAATGCGCTTTTTATGCAGACATGAAACTTCAGACCTGTGCGGTGTTTAAACTATTTAAATTTGCAATTTTATTTGTGACCGAATCAAAAGCGCGCGTCTTGCTTGCTGGAGTCTCCAATTCGGACTCTTCGATAGTCAAACTATCGATATTTACTAAAATTACAATGTAGTGTTTACATAAGTGAATGAGATTTAACAGAGTTATTTAAAGTAGTCAATATCAGTTGTATACAAATTAGTTTGACCCAACAAAGGTAATTGAAACGATAGCCTTCATATAATGTAATTACTCTATGAACGATAAGTAAAACAATGAAGTATAAAATTAATTAATTAATCATGTTGTATTTTGGCAGACTTCCTTCTTCCAGAAATGACAGTTGGTGGGATGATCTCCGATTCTTCCTGCTTTTTAGCACACAAAAAAAAAAACACTAGTTTTTGCTTAACTCTGTATTTTCTACTGCTCAGCTTCATGATTCTTAAAACGAGGTTTACACAAATATCCCTTACGTTGCGAAAGGGTGGTGGGTATTGGTACGAGAGTTGCGGAAGAGAGAGCGACTATTCGCTGTTTATGGCCTACTTTCAGGCATGAGCATTGCAGTATTGCAATTGTTTGTGGATTAATTCATTGAAATGGTCATCCGCCAAGGAGATTGTGCCAAATCTCGCCTTCATCCGTTCATTGATGGGCTTCGTCGGCGTTCGCCTTCAAAATAACTTCCATCCGAAGGTTTTCTGATATCCAGGATCGTATATATGCGGTGCAGGCATCGTTTTCTCCGATCCGCGTTACCAGCAGGTTAAGGGCCTTTCCGAAACCAAAGCTTATTGGGTTTATCGGACAGCACTGGTCAACAAGCCCCCTTGTTTCGAAGGACTTGATTTATTGTCGACCAAAACCAATGAGGTTGGAAAGAGACTGACCTTTCTCCATTCCAAAAGCGATGTGAGGGACGTCGGGGGGATGGAGGAGCTGGATTGTCGGTTCCTAGTGGCGATGGAGCGTGCCCGGCCATTCGAAGATGATGGAGGCGATGTCTTCCGATCGCTGATGGCTCCGGGCTCGCGCAAGTGGAGCAACGTGTGGTGGTCTCTGTCACAGACCTTACCGGTGCCGTTACTGAGACATGAGCGCACGGAGTGCTCGTGGGCAAGACAATTTGGGCAGTATTTGTTAAACAAGACAACCGGAGACTCATCTCGGCATTTAGCCCCAGGAAGCATTGACATCCCTTTAGCGCATGAATTCCATGACAGACTCGGCAGCGAATGGAGTTCATTTCTCGAGCACATCTGTCTTCCAAATTGTGAGGAGTCTTTGGACGAGCAGCCATTTTCGGAATATAGCTGGATAATAACGATAATAGATACAAATTAATAAGTGCATGATAATGGAACAAATGGACAAACACTAGATTAATGGAATGGAGTTAATGAAGTTCTGGGATTTTTGTACTTCGCCTAAAGTTTCATGGAGAATAAGAACGAGTTTTTTAACTGGTCTCTTGATGACCCCCCCGGACATTATTGTCAACACCTGAATGGGTCTTCAGAATTCTTCCGAGACTTCATTCGTTGACTGGAAAGTTGTCTTCATTTGGAGATTTCTGGATGCGGATTGCCACTTGACTCGTTTGTGAAGTTCCTTTAGGTACTTTTCCTTCCAACGGAAAAAATGCTGTTGATTAAGAGATTTCAGGCGTTGCCAATGGTTTAGGATATGCGTTGCATTCTCGCTGATTTCGGGCTTACAGATCGATAAGAGAGGGGCTCCGATTAAGAAATGATCTGGAGTGAGGGCCAACAAGTCAGTTGGATCTTCTGACATCGGAGAAATCAGTCTCGAATTGAGACAAGCTTCAACCTTGGATAAAAATGTTGATAGCTCTTCGAACGTAAATTTGAAGGTCGCGGTGGACTTGTAGAAAAGTGTCGTAACTTAGTACATTCGATGCTTTTACCCGGCCGCATACTCTCATATGTTCCATTCGATCGAAGAACGATTTAAAATTAAGGATTTGGTTGCTTTTCAATCAAAATCTGATTCTCGTTTGGATATTGTGGTTGCTGGGTTTACTTAATCCAAACATCTTGAATATTGGCAAGCGTTGCTCAATATCAGTTTCCAGGGATGAAATTTGAGAGGAGGGCCTCTGTAGAAGCTGTAACCATTCTCGCCCTTACCACTTTCACATAACTCTCGTGGCGTTACCCCTCTGGTAACCACATATACTGGATTATATTCTGAACGGACGTGTGACCAAGTCTCTGTGTCTGTTGCTTGCATTATTTTGGTAATTCTATTGGCTACGAAATTTGTCCAAATGAATGATGGCTTATTGAGCTAAGCTAAGACTATTGTGGAGTCTGTCCAAAAGAACGATTCAACATTGTTGTTGTGAAGTTCTTAATAGGAGCCACTCAGGCACTTTGGGATGTATCACAGAAGCCGTGATACTGCACACTTACCGTGGGTTCGAAATTTATCCATCTTAGAAAGCGGATTTTTCCCAGAGTTGGAAAGCACGTAAGGAAGTCGTCCCAACGATGAAGGAGCTCTTCTAGAAATGTATCATCCCAATCTGGAGTTAATTTATTGCTTTTGGGTGGGGGAGTGACTGGTGTGTAAACTTTAATAGAAAAAAATGTGTAGTCTTGGATCACGTATGAGACATTTATGATCGAAGGGTATACATATATTTATGGCTGACCATTTTTATATATGACGGACGTGGTAAAAAAAACCACATAAGCCTTGTGTTGTTGGAGGCTGAGGAGCGAGGACATTTCGTGTGGATAAAGAATTTGTCAAGGTAATATTTAAATAAATAATAATTACTATACCTCTGCAAGATGTGTCTTAATTATTCGCATAATGAGAGGGTGCATGCGGAGCGCTGTCAACAGTGTGGCAACGTTTTATCAACGCTCACATCAGAAGATAAGGCTAGTCTTTATTTTGAGAATCTTAATCATTTTTTAGAAGTATCTTTTGTTGTATATGCAGATTTTGAATGTATACTGACCCCCTCAATTCACAACTTAGTGAGAATGTTGCAACAACTTCTCAACGTATCACAATTGCTTATTATATGAATGCGCTTTTAATCCAGCAGTATATAAGGTTGTTGTAGTGACTGGGAAAGATGCAGGTATAAAATTCAGTGATCGCGTTAGGGATCATTGTCATTTAACTGGATTGTCAAGGGGTGCAGCACATAATGTCTGCAACATGAATTTCCAAATTGCACAAGAACAAACTGTATTTTTCCACACTTTTTAAAATTTGGTTTCACATTTATTCGTTAGAGAATTAAATAAAGTTGAAGGTGAAATAAAAGTATTTCCCATTAATAAGGAGTTGAACATTTCATTTTCAAAGTATATTCATATTGAACCCATGATAAAAATCTAGAGATTAGATTCTTGGACACATTCCGATACATCGTAATAAGTCTATATGCACTTAGTAGCAACTTAGATATAGCTAGGTGATATATATATATATATATATATAGTTGATGGATCTCATCTAATACATAGGAAGGGGGTCTTTGTAAGGACTAAGGCATTATCTGAACCGTGCCGAGAGTCAGCTTGGATAGGGGCCCGAGCAAAAAGCCCAGTCTCTAACGGTGGGCTCAGGCAAATGGTGATCGCCTGTTCTAATTAGCCTTACCCGGGTAACGCGGATCTCTGCCCGGGCAGACACCTATTTGTCCGCAGCTGGTGGGAACAGTATGAAACGTTCAGCAAACCCAAAATTACTGCAGGATCTTCCTGCGGAGAATGTGGCCAGACATTTCGAGGATCGAGCCCTAGACGGGGAAAGACCCTCTCGTGTGGTAGACCACCCTCCATACAGTGATGCTCCAGCACCAAACAGGAGAGTGACGCATGCACAACAAACTCCGGCTCCGGACAAACTGCCCGACCACCACGTCCAGCACCGAACGCTCAAAAAAGAAGGATGAGTTCCTGCCACCGAGGGGTCAACCTGGTGGGCTGGATGACCCGAACCGGCGGAATCTCTGAGATTCGAGGGTCAAATGGCACCTACGGTACCTCCAGCAAGGACTTACTCCTGATGTAGCCATGAAAAAGGCCACAGAGCCCAGGGAAGCAGCTACAGCACCGGCGCCAGCTCCCAAGAGACGCAGCAGCACTCTCACACCACCGGCAGCCATCCCCAAGAGGGTGTGTCCTATAGCATATAACCTGGTATTTGACGAGCAGATGTTAATGTAGCCTACAAGAAGTGGTGCACTCGCTGGTTCCGGCTGTATGATCGGTAGTTGGTCGGGGTTCCTTAAAGTCTCTTGCGCTACGTGCTCGCTGTGCATAATACTAATTAAAAGATATCGCGTGCGGTTATAGTTCGAACAAATTACTGGGAAGGGGGAAGAGAGGAAAAATATAGCATGGAGGCGACGCTCCTGGGCTTTCGGCGTTTGAGCTGGGCTGATGTAATTGCCACAGCAAATGCCCACCCTACCAAGATCATCAGGCACCTAAACATAATAATATTTGATGAACCTTAAAACAACGACTACGTATTTCATCCTCTATTCAGTGTGCGTTGCATGACTCCCAAAAGAAAAAAAATTGTAATATTCATTTTGAACAATATTCTAATAACAGGTATCCATTTATTTTAATTTTAGTATACGGGTGATTATTTTCATTTTGTAACATCTTATTTTTTGTATTGTACATTATTCGAAAAGTATAACTTTAAATGAGCTTGTTGCACTTAACTAGAAGAAAAAAAATACAATAAGATGAAAGATATTATATGGTCTAACATAGTACCAAAGTGCAATAGATTTTAATATTAATTATTTTTACCAACTTATTATCAATAAGGTTTAGTTAATTAGACCTCTTAATTTTATTTATTTTCGGTCAGAACACAACCAAAATTGGTAGACAATTTCGATAGTTAATATAATAAATTCATTTTTGACTTAACTATTTTAATTTTTTTGTAAACTCGTATTTAAATTGATTTTATTTACATATAACAATTTTTTTTCTTCAACTTGTGAATTTAATTTATTTAAATTTTTACTTTAAATCGAAAAAAATTAAAATGAAATCCAAAAAAAATATCTCGAAACATAAGGAGTATTAGGGCAAAACCAAATTATTCATTTATTTAATTTTATAAATTATTTTCTTATTTCATTTATTATTTATCTATTTATATATATACTATTTCAATATTATGATTATTTATTTATTATTTTTCTTTTTATAATAAATTCATAATAATTAATTAGCATCTTAAAAGCCCACTCAAAAGTCTTCCGCTCATTGTAAGGGCGATCAAAGGTAAAGGTTTCTGTGTTGCCTGTGGAATTCCCCCAGGCTATGCTCAGTCACGGAGACTTGTTTGTGTTGGAAGAGGCCATCATAGACGAAATCATTGCGTCTGGAAGGGGACATTACGATCTCATACGCGGGCATTCAATTCCGGGTTGGTTTCTTGCTTATTGAATTTTCGGATGTGGGCTCAGCCGATTGTCTGAGAACCGCAGCGTCGTGGCTACAATCATGGAAGGGCGTGCACTGTGAATGCAAAGTTGAAGACGGTATACCGTCGCTCCACTGTATTACGCTACTTTGCCCAAGAAATGCGAATCGGACTACCGAATCCCTGTTGGTTCTGCTGAGGAACCAGAACAGGATCGAAACCGACACATGGAAGGTGAGATCCAGAAGGAACGAAGGTGGAGGAGCCCTTCTGGTTATTGGGATAGACGAACTATCCAAGGATATTATTGTAGAGAAGGGGCACCAAATCTCCTTCCATTATAGCACCATCCCTATAAGCGGACTAAAAAGAAGGATCGGAGCAACGCCACAGCCTGCTCCAATGGGCAAGGAGATTGTCAAAGTGGATATTTTTTCTACTACATCAGACTCTTCTGCCACAGAACAGAGCAGTCACATAGCGCAGCACGCCGACTTGTCGGAGGACCTCGCGGAGGACGAGGAGTTGGCAGAGGTCACGCTAGGCCAAGAAGAGATGCTGGGGGACGAGGATATCCCTATGCTGCAAGATGCAGCAGCAGCTGACGTCGATATGACGAGCAGCGGTGACGGGGGAAGCTTCAGGCCTCAATGAACGTGTCAGCTTGGTGCCCCCCTTTAGAAGATGACTAAGGTCATCGATACAGGGCTAGCACAAGTAAACATCCACCAGGCTAGCTAAGGCAGCCTCAGCGGTCTTAGCAATGATTCTTACCAAGCAACACCTTCGGCTAATCCTGGTACAGGAGCAATGGGTCAACCATGGCATTAAAGGACTGTCCACGACCGACTCGAAGGTAATCTGGGATCAGAGAGATCCAGCACCCAGAGCATGCATCATGGTAAGGAAGAATATTAACTTTACTATCCTTTCAGAATTCCTCACTAGAGACTGCGTTTCCATAGCGGTGCAAACCAAGGACAGCGCGGTCTCTACGGCTATTGTGCCTGCGTACTTCGTAGGTAATGAAGCCTGCCCACCACCAGAAATAGAGAAACTGGTGGATTACTGCAGGAGAGAGAAAATGTCAGTACTCATCGGATGCGATGCCAATTATATATTTATTTATATTTAAATATAATCTAGAATTAGGCAATGTCGGATCTACACCTACACATTTGTAACTAGAATCGGGGAGGAGGTGGTAGAATTATGTCTGACCACAGAATTAACCCATTTAAGTTACAATTAAATACGGATAGTAGTATAGCAGGCCGCAACCCCAGGAAAACGAATTGAGAAGGCTACAAGCCGACCTTAGAGCTCTACATAGCCAATGGACTATCTGGTAATCCCAGAAAACTGTGACGTACTTTCAGTGCGGCAATTGATAATAAGGAAGTAGCTTTGTGCGCGTCCTTGTCACCGCTACTCTGGAGTCTTTTATTAGATTAACTATGTAACAGACTTGCAAACAGTGGTATTCAACGTCAAGGTTACGCCGATGACGTTGTTATCATAGCGCCAGGCAAACTTGAAGAATCGGTCTGTGACATAGTCCAGTCGGGGCTAAGAATAACGAGTGACTGGTATATGAAAGTTGGACTCAACGTAAAACTAGCCGAAATAAGTTACAAAGAATCAGGCAAATAAGGCTCTCAGGAGCCCTACCAGAAACAAGTAGGGATGTTAAATACCTGGGTGTCACATTTGACAGCAGACTTAACTTTGGCACCCATGTGCAAAATACGATATTAAAGTGCTCCATACGCTTTATACATGTCATAGTATAGCCGGAAAATCATGGGGTACATCACCAAAGATATTAAGATAGCTATACCTAATGGTAGTCAGACATATGCTGACCTAAGGGGTGATAGCATGGGCGCGGCTGATAACCGTGAAGAAACAATTGCAAAAGTTGCAACGAATGGTCTGCGTATGTATGACAGGAGCAATGCGTACAATGGCCTCAATGAAGCTCACACCACCTCCACTCAAGCAGAAACCCACGCTTTTGAGGATGTCGACAGACGGAAATGAACTGCCCCTGTTAATGCAACCTAGGGACGTAACGTTAGCCGAATACAGATTCGAGCGAAATTTCACAGTTCGTATGAGTAGTATAAGGGAATGGACGACTCTGGATGAAGGCCACCATATGAAACCGCATAGGATTGGATCACTCGCCAATCAGGGCACAGGCCTTGGAGTGGTGGGCCCTCGGATATGTTACTACGAATCCCAGGGAACGCACACCAGCATATTTCAAGCTGAGGTTTGTGCGATTGGGAATTTGCGGACTTCAACATAAAACGTAACTATCGGAATACGGACATATCCATCCTATTCATATCCATCGGGACTCACAACAGGCTTACCCTACGATGGGTCCCGGGCCACAGGGACATAGTGGGAAACGAAGCGGCTGATAAGCAAGCAAGAATGGGGGCAGAAAGGCCCCTAACAGGACCAGAATCATATTGTGGCATAGGGAGACACACTATACAACTGGAGCCTTGAAATGAGGAGAGACAGAGGCGACAACAGCGATAGTCAGAGGCAGCAGGACTCCGATAAGCCAGATGTATCCTAGGTGGTTATAATCTTAAACGATTTAAGCAAGTTATAACCATCGGAGAGTACAGCCTTAGGATACTTAATCCTCGATGCACATCCTAGCAGAATGTGTCGCCTTAACTAGAAGAAGACGCAGCATTCTAGGGATACATGTTATTAACTTCATAGACATAGAAAACCTCAACCCAACAAAGATCCACACAGTCATTCGGGAACTAGGGCTGTTGGAAGATCTATAGGCTCAGAAAGGGGCACAATCGATCAAGTAGGTCGCGGTGCAATCCCCCCTGTAATAATAATCTTAAGACTGCAATTTGCCAGAACATTTATTCATTAGACTCCGCCCATTATTATACAACACCCGGCCCGGTATATAGACTTAAATAAATATACATATTACAGAACGTTTCCAAAAAATAATTTAGAAAAAGACTTTTTCAAAATGCTCAATAATGCGGTCTATGGAAAAGCGATGGAGAACGTAGAATAACGCAAACTGGACACAGGAAACAACAAATCGCAATAGGTTGGGTGCTTGTTCGCCCAATTTTCTGAAGATATGTATGCGATTCAACTGAATAGTCTCCATAATGTGTATGATAAGCCCTCTTGTATATCCAAAGTTCCCTAAACTGAGTACATTCATTTCATACATAAATTAACAGAAAACCTTAATGTGCGAAAGGCTTAAAGGAAACTACTGACAGGTGAATGAAAAGAGATGTGGGACATACAATAAATAAAATTTTTTTGGGGTTTTTTTATTTCCCTTGCATTTATTTTTAATATATTAATAGTAAGCTTACGTAAGTATGCGTTTAAGTATTTTTTTATAAAACATCATTGATATTATTATTATTATTATTTTAAGTCTTTTTTTATTTTATAGAACTTCATTAATATTTATCCAAGAGTTCTGATCAGTTGAGAACCCAAGCCATATAACTAGAACTCTATCATTTCGGCGCTTTATTATCCCTTCAAACAAGTAAGTGTTTGGAAATCTTGTTGTCCTCAACTCTTCATTATAGAAACCTCTTTTCAGAACTGCACCTTGATAGTCTCTCCGTATGTATGTAGTTGGATTGGTATTTTGTATTTGATTTACTTTAAAAATTTCAGTTGTCCAGTTCGGTGTATACCCCTTTTCAAACGTATGTTATGCTTGCTAATACACACATAATCTCAAATATGAAATTTGCTGCGATTGAAGATTTTAATATATATATTTTTATATTATTCAATAAATTGTTACACCAACAGATCTCATTTGAATTGTTCTATGATGTTTTCGATTGTACTCTGTTGGGTGTACATACATATATTGAATTTGTCGTCTATGTGGCGTAACATAAATAGTTGTTGTTGCATATGCACACTCTGTAAAGCGTAGTTTAGCTGCAGCAGCCAGCGATTAGTTCTCTTTGTGAAGCGCTCTTTCTCTCTCTCTCTCTCTCACGAAAAAGCCCCCGTTCGCTAAGCCCCCGGCTCCTGCAGCTTGTTATTCGCCTTTTGCTACTCTAGCTTATCGATCGTGAGTTACAATTATATTGAAAGATTTAGCTCTGGATTCCAGTCTAAATACATTCAATAAATTTTATAACGCTAAATTTCCTTGTGTTATTTTTGGACAACAACGCTATCAAAAAGCTGAAAGCGCACACTTTGTTGACCCCGACGTGATTTCTGCTCGTGTATTTTTGTGATTAAAACCAAAAGTGCGTTTAATAAACAACAACACAAATTAATATAATTTGAGCAGCCAGCCAAAGGTGCACAAATCAAATAATAAGACAAGTGCAGAAGAAGTTCGCCACATAATCGCCGTTTAGTGTGCCTCTGCTTCGCTTTAAACTTTTGTGAACGTATTTCTTGGGTCGGTACAACATAAGCAGTTGTTCGTAGGCGATACATGGAAGCCATTCGTTGTCGGCGCATTTGTTCTGTCGATTTACTTTGTGCATTTGACAGCAATTATGTGTGTGCGTTAAGCGTAAGCATGAACACAGCAGCCGCGTCCGATGACAGTGTGCCTGCACTTATTTCTTTTTATAAGCGCAAGGTGGAATCGATCTATAATGCGCTACAGAGTCTAAACGTGTTGTGGTCGGTGTCTGTGATAAATTCGATTGATTCGGATCAAATTAAGTTAAACTTGGAACTATTAAACAAAACGGAAGACTCATTTAGCTTTGCCCATGACAGTCTGGAAAGTCTTGACTACGACGAAATAGGCAGTGAGTTAAGCAGAAACTTTCAGAGGCTGTTTGTAGCATTTACATTTCGCTTGAAAAGGCAGATTGAAATGTTCGAATCGCGTCCCTTATCGTCAACATTTCGGCATGTTGAGTCGGCAGCTGAGCGGTCAATTCCTATATATATTGATGGTTCTCATCGACCGCGCTTACCCTAGCTCAAGTTGCCTACGTTTCTTCGTGGTTAGACGGAAAATATACAAACTTCATATCCATGTTTAACTCATTTATTGACAAGGACACTGAATTTAGTGACATTGAAAAGATTCAGCACTTGCGGTCGTGTTTATCGTGTTTAGCTGTAGCCTCAGTACGTTCGCTAGAAATGTCAAGTGCAAATTATCGTGCGGCTTTGGACATTATAAGCAAAGCTTTAACAATAAGCGATCAGTGTTCCAATCGCATATCTAGGAGATTATTGGGCTCAAGATGGTGATTCGACTTCAGCAGGGAAGCTTTGAGAGTTTTCCGATAGAGTCAAATCGCATATGCGCGTGCTTGAGTCAATAGGAAGCTCCCAGGAAATACCTGGCTGCATGGTCATACACATGCTGCTCCAAAAACTAGACATCACTACTCAGACTTGCTGGGAGGAGTCTGCACCGATGGACCAAATACCCTCGGCTCATGAATTCTACATATTCTTGGAGAAGCGATGCCAAAAGCTAGAGAGCCAGGAGCATGTAATGGGATATCATTCCCTCAATTCTCAAGTGGGAAAAAATAATCAAAATCCTAACCCCAGTAGACGAGCCTTTAGGGCATCCCAGTCTAACAATTTGTTTGATTGTTTTAATTGTTAAAGTTCGGACAACATTCTCGTGCATGCAGCATGGCCATTGTCATGTCTGTGGCAATAGGCATCATACCCTGGTGCACTTTGATGACAGCCTCTCCCAGCGCCAATGCATCAGCTGACTCTGCTTCGGCCTCTCCTTCCCTTGCTGCACACTATGGATCGTCAGAAGTCGTGCTACTGGCCATGGCTATCATTCTAGTGAAAAGTCGTTCGGACCTATTTCTTCCATGCAGAGCCTTACTGAATTTGGGCTCTCAACTGCATCTGAACACCTCTCGTGTGGCGCAACAGTTACAGTTAAAAAAAACTCGATCTACAACTATAGTATCCGGTCTTGGTGGCACTAATGTTCGTACTGATTGTCATACGGTGGAAATTTGTTTCAAGTTTCATATATCAGACTATGCCGATTCACTTACAGCTTTGCCCTCACCCACCATTACCGACAGTCAGCCCGGCATTGCAATTGACATAAAAAATGGAAACATTCCAGCCAACACACGACTAGTTGACCCCGAATTTTACAAACCTCAGCGTGTGGATTTGCTGATTGGAACAAGCATGCTCTACGACTTGCTGTGCTTTGGTCAGATCGGGATCGTGCCTGCACTACCTTTGTTACAAAGGACTCGCCTTGGCTGGGTAGTAGTCACAGGTGATGGTCAACGTTTGAACAAAACTTTATTATGGTCTCAAATTCCGCATTGAATGACGTCTCCATTGTTGATGATCGACGATTTTGGGAGGTTGACAGCTACAGCGAGGCTATTGCACCAGACACTAAGTAGGATGTGGAGTGCGAGCAGCATTTCGTGAAGGCTTTTACTCCTTTATCTTCAGGCGAGAACTCTCTTAACTTGCCACTTGACCGTTCGTCCATCGAGTTTGGCAATTCGTACACACAAGCATATCGTCGATTCATTAATCTTGAGCGCAAGCTCGAACGTCGCTCAAGCGTTAAGCAGCAATACTCTGCATTTACGCAAGAGTATCTGAACCTAAAGCGCGTGTCGCTTGTCGATCACGTGCACGATCGAGGACAGCTCGATCACCAAACTTCGGCTTGTGTTTGATGCGGCTTCTTCTGGACAGTCCCTCAATGACGTACTCATGGCCGGACCTGTCATTCAGGCAAAGCTGTTCAACACCTTGTTTAAATTTCGGACTTATACCGTTGCTCTGGCTGGGAATATATGCCAAAAAATATATCGTTGCGTTCGAGTGACTGCTCCTGATAACTATTATCAATGTATTTTGTGGAGAGACGCACCAAAAGAAAATGTACTTGTCTACAAGCTAGCCTCATTTTTGGCTATACGCTTCATGCAACGATTGGCTTTTGATGAAGCCGCTGTGCTGGCAAGGAGCAGATTCTTAAATTTGATGATGGTAGTGATATAGCTAAATCTCTTGGTCTTGCTTGTGATCCATCTTCAGATAATCAGAACAAGAGTTCTCATTATCACCGGTTCACCCAAATTCAAAACTCTCCAAGCGATCCATCTTGTTCACGATTGCACATATCTATGTCCCTCTTGGTCTGATTGGACCTGCAATTGCAAAGGTGGACTGGGACGAAAGCCTACCATTTGCATTAAGTTTTGCTTGGATGGACATCAGCAGCAGTTTTAAAAATGTCAACCGCTTCAGTTTCGCAATACTAGTGATGGACCCTCAGTTAGCATTGGAAGGGCATGCATTTTGCGATGCGAGTATTGAAGCTTATCGAGCCTGCATTTATATAATATCCAGATCTCAACATCCCACTAGTCATCTTTTATGCGCAAAGTCACCATGGCCAATCGTGTTGCTACTATTCAGGAACAAACTATCAGCTTGGAGTGGCACTATGTTCCTAAGGATCAAAATCTTACGGACATATTATCCAGAGGTGCAACTCCAAGTCTACTCATGAAATCTGATATCTGGTTTCATGGGCCAGCCTTTCTTGTCGGGAATAAGGATGAATGGCCGCCGTCTTGTGTGCTCAAAACACCCTCGATGGAACTTCGGAAGACTGTGTTGCTCGTCAAGTCGCCTTATGAAGATATAATTGTTAATTGCAAATTCGCTAACTCATTTGCTCCTATACAACGGATATTTGCTTCCATCTTCAAGTTTATTCATCGCCTTCGACATCAGGGTCTCAACGTTTCACACATTCATCAAGGAACTATTACTCTTCTTCATCTCGTCCAGAATGCTCATATGTGAGAAGATATGAAGACTTTGCTAGCAAGAGCACTCAAGAAGTCTAGCCCCATTGCGTCACTGTTGCCATTTATTGATGATTTTTGAGTTTTGCGCGTTGGTGGCCGATTGGCCAACTCAAGTCTGCCTTATGATGCCCGACATCCAATCATCCTGCCTAAACACCACCCAATAACTCTGGCCCTTATCAAAGAATTTCATGAGCGTAACCTGCACTCAGGCCATCGCGCACTTCTTGCCAATTTACGCCTTCAATATTGGCCAATTGGCGGCTTGAAAACTGTGTCTCGTGTTGTCAACAAGTGCATCAGATGTTTCCGAGTTTATCCACAGCTAATCGACGACATCATGGGCAATTTGCCAATAGAACGGATTGAAGCATCTCGTTCGTTTGAAGTGACTGGTGTTGATTATTGCGGGCCATTTTTCTACAACTCTGTTGCTCGTACCAGACCACCAGTCAAATGCTACACTTCGGTCTTCATCTGCTTCGTCACCAAGGCTGTTCACTTGGAGCTGGTACAGGACTTAACAACAGCATCATTTCTTGGCGCTCTGAGGAGATTCATCAATTCTGTCTGGCGGACAAAATTGATTAGCGTTTCATTCCCCCTCACTCTCCACACTTTGGCGGACTTTAGGAAGCAGCCGTGAAAACCGCCAAGCATAATTTGTATCTATGTTGGCCAGTCACCCCTCAGTTGTGAGGAGTTTCGAACTCTTGTTTGCCAAATACCGGTCATTATTAATTCTCGCCCTTTAATCTCACTTTCAGATAATCCTGGCGACTTAGATGTTTTGACTCCGTCACATTTTTTGAATGGCGGACCTCAGGCAACAATTTTAGAGCCAAATCTGACAAAGTTGAATTATAATCGTTTGTATGTATGGCTGGCAGCGAGTGATCCACCTACAGAGTTGGCCACTCCCCAGAATGTTTGTTCTAATTCCATGCTGAGATTGAATTGCTCGAGTTGATGACTTGAAGACGCCGAAAGGAGTTATCGGAAGAGCCGCTAACAAGATGTCTCTTGCCTGTTGAAAGAGAGCCTTTCAACGAGAGGAGTATGTTTATACATGTTTATGTATGTTTACATTAATTATGTATATATATTGAATTTGTCGCCTGTTTGGCTTATTATAAGTATTTTTTTTTTGCGCATATGACCACTCTGCAAAACGTAGGTGAGCTGCGGAAGCCAGCGTTTAGGTCCCTTTGTGCAGCGCTTTATCTCTCTCTCTCGAAAAAGACTATTCGCTAAACCACTGTCTTTTGCAGCTTGATATTCGTTTTTTGTTTTGTATTGTTTTTTGTGGGTTACAATTGTGTTAAAAATACTATTGGATTCAAACTTTTAATAAACAAGAACAAGGTGTTCTTAAAAAGACCAAGCTCTGGCTTCTAGTCTAAATACATTCAATAAATTGTATATCCTTGTGTTATTATTGGACAACAACGTTATTAAAAGCTAGCGCAAACATACTGATTATCAATTGTTTATACAACTTAATCCAACAATATTTTCCATTATAACTAAACTCTCTCCACATCATCTCCGCTCTATTAAAACGTTCAACAATTGACGCCTCGTATTAAGAAATTCTTTTCCATCATCGGTCTGTAAATTCTTTGGAATTCGATTCTGCTTAAGTATACTCGAGAATGCGCGTTTAACTTCTTACGCGGGTTTTGTTTGCAATGCTTGTCCCACTGCATATTTCGAAAATGTATCAATAACTGTCAATTGAAATTTATATCCTTTATTCGATGATGAGTATTGTCGCATTTCTACTAGGTCTGTTTGCCAATGATCATCGATTCCCTTCATAATAACTCTTCGGCGTTTAAAATTTTTACGAGCTTGTGCATGAAATTTCTCTATTCCTCCTACTCATGATTATCTTTTTAATTAGTGATCTTCATATTTAGCTTTACCTTAATTATTATTATTTTTATTTTATTTATAAACGTGAACAAGGCCTGCTTCCTTTCAAAAAGTGCTGTCTGCAGAACAATTTTAAACAGTTTGTATTTAGTACCAATACATTAACCATTTTCCACATAGACTTCCACCAGGTGGAAATTACTTTTCTGTTTATTTCCGCTCATTTGAGGAATGTCCGAACTTGCTAACGGACACGAAGTTCTTCAACTATCGAGACGATTACATTATTATGATTAGTGTGCCTGTGAGCCAACTAAAAGTTTAGATCTATCTACGATCTCATTTGGATCATTGCAATATACATAATTTGGCTTATTTGAACTGAGTGTCATAAAACGTCCACCCTTATGCATGGATTTCTTATTTAAAGGTGTAGTTTGGGTATAGATGTAGTGTAGAAAAGTGTTTTATTATTTCAGTATACTTTTTTGAACCATTTCCCTTAAGCGGGCCATTAGGTAAATGATTTTTTCTATGGGCATTGGTTTTTGATAAGATTTTTTGATAAACATCCAAATCAGTTTCATTATGAACTTTAGGATCTTTCAAGTAAATCAAAGAATATAATCCAGGAGTAAGATTCCACTTTTCATTGGTTTCCAGCTCAATTTTCTTGTATAATTCAGATTTTAACTTTCGCAGCGTACGGTCACACTATAATTTTCGTAGCCAAAAAAAGAATTTTATTTTTATTTAGTTTTCAATTTATTTTTTGTGTTGTACTCTAACAATTGATTTTCGCGTCGTATCCCTTCAATCAGTGTGATTTGTGAGTGTGCCGCCACCACTCTGTTAGAGTGCGTTTGCTTGGTGGCCGCCTATTGAACTAATATGAGCGACATCTTTCATACCGCCACTGACGGCGATGCGCCAGATCCTGCAGTTCCTTGGTGCTTGCCTTCTCTTGCCTGCCAGACTAGCGAACACCGCTGTAATCTGCGGGCTCGCCCGGCGAGCAGAAACAGCAACAACAACAACAACGCCAACAAAGCAAACATAATGGCAAATAACAATCACAAGAGCTATAACAATTACATCAACAAGAACACCGTCAACAACAATAGCAATGTCCACAAAAACATTCAAAACACCAACATTGCCAACAACAACACTAACAAAAACACTAAAAATAACACCAATATCAACGTCAACAATTTCAACTTCAACAACGCCAACAAAAAATTACAATAGATGAAGATGAAATTGACTTGGATGCAGTACCGTCTACTTCTGCTGGACCGTGCAGCACCATAAGTGCTCAAGGATCTGCTGTCAGATTCGGACGCAGATGTTGAGTCGGTCGACATGGAAGAGATGGTCCCGCCGAGTGCGTCTACTCGTAATGAAGTTACTCACGATGAGGACCCCAATCTAAGCACCACGTCAAACCGCTCCAAATTGTTGAGATGAGGCGTTGCTATCGTGTGTTCGGGAAGCGTTCGAAGAGATTTTCCAACACACAAGTGTCCTGGGGTGATTGCTGATAGATCGTTGGGATCAGGCGGCAGAGGTGACAATGGGCGAGAATTGAGGACAGCTTCGATTTCTGTTGGGATTGTGCAGAGCTCCTCAAATGTTAGCCGAGTGCTCGGTAGTGTTTTGTGAAGCAACCCCTTTGCACTCTTAACTGCTGCTTCACAGAGTCCGCCAAGGTGGGGTGCCCTGGGGGAATAAAATGAAACGACACGAAATCAGAAGCACAATAATCTGATATTGCGTCTTGAGTAGATTGATCAAACAAAAATGTTTTCAAAACCTTAAGCTCATTTTCTGCACCCAAGAAGTTAGTTCCATTATCTCAATAGATATCAGTGGGCAGGCGCCGAGCAACCATTCGTTTGAGAGACCACTTCGATGTGCACCGCCTTGGATGCCAAACAAATGAACACGGCCAAGTAAGATTTTGTGAGACCCTTTCCTCGTATGCGAACATAAGTATTTATTGGCCCACAGAAGTCGATACCACAGCGTTGGAATGGGTGTTCCGGTCGAAGGCGCTCCACTGACAGCGATCCCATAAGCTGCCTTTCCAATTTTGGCTTGTACCGAACACACGCCATGCAGGTGCGCACGATGCGACGTGCCAAGTCCCTGACATTTACGATCCAATATTTCAATCGAATGAGTGCCACTAAAGCTTTAGGTCCAGCATGGCATTTGCTAGATGTAGATACCGCACATATGTAGATCCAGACGATGTGCGATTTACTGGCCAACAATATCTGATTTTCTTCGGAGTTTTCAAAGTCAACCTTCTCTAGCCGGACGCCAACTCTGATAAGTGAAAACCCTGTGAAGCGATCTAGAAAAGGATTGAGAAACTTTAGATGGCTCCTAAGTGGTTGCTCTTTTTGTAATTGGCGAATGCCTTCGACGAATGATAATTGCTGGATGTTCCAAATTATGCAATAAGATGCATTGCGTTCTCGGGTGACAAAGTTGTTTCGAATTTACGTTTCATACGTGTGATTTGAACAAAGCGAAGCATGTAAGCGACAGTGCGAACATAACGATGTATGAGCTGATGTCCGCTAGTTTCTCCAGGATATGATTACGATCCATTTTGGCGACGAAAGTTGATTTGCGTTGTTCGGCATTTATTACTTGCACATCAATGTTGTTGATGTTGCTTGATATTGGCCAAAGTTCATGACGTTGGATTAAAAGGCTGGTCTTGTGAACCTTATGAATGATTGTAAATCAGAGGTGGTGGCACCTCGAGAAAAAATGTCAGCAGGATTTGATGCCGTTGGTGCGAATCTCCAACGTCCGATTGAAGTCAAATCCTGTATCTCATAAACTCAATTTCCTACAAATGCTGATAACGTAACTGAATGTTGTTTTAGGCAATGTAAAACAATTTGCGAATCCGACCAGAAACATACGGCATATGGCTCTTTGTCGAATATACACTTGATTTTGTTGTTGAACTTGTGCCAACAAATGTGCCCGACATAATTTCAGTTTGGGAAGCGATTTCTTCTTTACTGCGGCCACTCTAGACTTGGCAGTGAGAAGACGAACAACAATGTTTCTGCATGCAGATTCCGACCATGAATGTTGTTTTAGCCAATGTAAAACAATTTGCGAATCCGACCAGAAACATACGGCATGTGGCTCTTTGGCGAATATACACTTGATTTTGTTGTTGAACTTGTGCCAACATATGTGCTCCAGATAATTCCAGTTTGGGAAGCGATTTCTTCTTTACTGCGGCCACTCTAGACTTGGCAGTGAGAAGACGAACAACAGATTCCGACCGCACATAGATGCAACAGCCGTACGCTAGAATCAAGGCGTCTCAGAATCTATGCAATTGAAAAGAGCTTTGGTTGACCTGTTCGCAGTATCCGGGTACAGCAAGTGACGAAATGGTTTGGAATGATTCCAGGCACGTCTTCCAGGCCAGTTCAAGATGCTGTGGTACAGATTCGTCCCAAGTAAGCCCTGCAAGCCGGAGCTCCTGTAGGATTATCTTTGCGACGATTATGAGTGGTGACACCAGTCCGAGAGGTTCCAACAACGCTGATGCCTCTTGGTGACGGCCGACGAAACGATTTTCGATTTGAAGTGAAATAGCAGCATATCGGTGTGTTGATTCCAGCTGACGCCAAGTGCGCAGGTCTATCCCTTGTCAAACGTATTGAAGTTCCGAAGATTGTGCCAAACGGCGTTCCAAGCTGAGAAATCTGCTGCGTGCTATGTCGAATGAATGACCAAGTTGACTGGGATTGCTCTTAAATGGAAGTCTTACAACAATTCGACCACTGTCATTTATAACAGTCGTTTTTACGTAGTGTTCCTCACAAGCTCGATGTTCAAGTTTCAACGACACATTTGAATTTTCAGTTGATTCAATTTCCCGTAGGCGTTTAAGATGATCGTCAATTGAAGTGGCGCCAAGCTTAAAGCTAGCAGCAAGCTCTCGAGAATGTTGTGGATGAAACTTGCTTGTCACTACCCATCCAAACAGGGTCTTTTGGAGCATGGGCCCATTTGTACCAACTTTAACTTGGCTCACTGACAGAATGTCGAAGAATGCTTTTGTTCCCAAAAGCATGTCGATGTGTCGAGACTGGTAGAATTTCTCATCTACCAGAACAATATTTTCTGCCATTTTCCATGTTGAAATGTCGATATTGATGTCCGGTTGAAAGGCTATATGCGAGGTGACGCAAAGATCTAACAAAACTTCAAAGGACAACAAACGAGATTTTATTGATGTAGTTGTAAGATGATGTCCGTGCGTGCATGGCCAATACTGCTGATTTGCACATCGTGCTTCTCTCTTTTTAGACGTAGCTTCTGAGCGAACGAATCGGTGACGAAATTCACCTGCGAACACGAGTCGAATAGAGCACGGCCAAGTCTGTAGGTGCCAGTTGAATCTCTGACCAGGACCATAGCCTTTGTTAAAATAACCTCAGATTGACAACGGTTTTTGAATTGCGAATGATTATGTCCTACTGCTTCGGTGGCTAGCGAAGAGCTTGGTTGTGTGGTTGAATGTAACTAGATGTTATGTAACAAGGTGTGGTGCAATCTCTGACAATGGCGACAGCGATTTGTTGAAGGGCAATCGGCCACTTGATGACCCTTAGACAAACAATTAAGACACAGTCGGTGACGTTCATTAAAACGTTGCAGCGCATTCGATGCTTTAAATTGTCCGCAAGCCTTCAATTTGTGAATTGAGCTTGAGCACAATGCACAAGCAGCGGTAGCATTTGCGAAAGACGAGTTATGTCCTTTGCCAGGATTACGAATCTTTTTTGAATACGTTTGGTTAATTGTTGTACCTTTGGACAACAGTAATTGACAATGACGCTCCAGTACTAGTACGCACCTAGCCCAAATCGAGATTGTTATATAATCTAGCGATAAATTCCCTTTTTTTTTCTGGTTTGCTGATCGCATTTATCCAGAACCACATAGATTAACATGGCTTGATCTATGTCGATTTCAGAGCCCAAGGACGAAAGCGGACTAAATAATGCCGATGCAGTATCAATTAACAAACGTAGCTGAGTAGCGTTTAATGAACTAGTTAAAGGCAACTGAAAAATAGACGATATTGTCTCTGCAAATATCAATGGTGGCTTGCCATACCGAGACTTTAATTTTTCTAAGGCCTTAAGGTAGTTTTCATTGGTGACTGGAAATGCATTCACGCACTCCAGTGCAGCACTCTTTAAGCAGTTGAGCAGATAGTTAAACTTCTCAATGTTTGTTATTTGCGCTCCGTTCACGATTTAATTAATGAAGTTGGTATATTCCAAATGAAGTTGCTATATTCCAGATGATTGGCATCGAATGTGTGCAAGGCCAAACAAGGCAGACGTGGTGGTTGAGAATGGTAAGCAACATGTGATGTAGCGTCATCAGTAACTGTGCTGTTTAAGTTTTCAACAAGCAATTTCTTAATTGCCAACTTGATGTGTACATAGTTGTCTTCTAGTTCAGCGCGCCTATTATCATTTGAATCCAGAGTTTCTATTTCCGATTGAATAGCCAACGATTGCTTAAAGTACGATTCCAAAATGCCTAAATGACATTGAAGATCTGCAGGTGACCTTTTAGAAGAATCTACAGATTGTCCATCGACCAAGGTTTTAATGTGCGAGATGTACCTTTTGATATTAGCACGCTGGCGTCGGTAGTCTTCCAAGGAATGCGACATATTTACAGATGTGTAATGAAATCGAAGAGAACTTGGCGCGCAGCTTAACTTCTGCTTAACGCGCCAAAAACGACGAAAACAGATTGTTGTGTGTGTGTGTGTGTATATGAACTCCAATAGTATACACAAACGAACGAAGAACGAATTTGAGATAAACCACCAAAAGCAGCGACTGAAGCGACGAATGCGAGCAGCACACTGGCCGTTTTAGCAGTAGCGAAATATGAAATAAAAGCAGCGACGTTGTGAAAAAAGACAATCGAAAATTGACCGAAAACTAACGGCGAACAAAGTAGACGACGAGCGAAAATGGCGCTGACGGTCAGCAAAACGAATATAGAGACACAATGCAATAACTGCTACTTTGAGTTGTGTGCATGTGCATGATTGATGCTGCGACGAACTTTGTGATGGTTTTAGTTAACGATTTTCACATTTCCACAAGTTTGATGTTGTAATTGTTCTACCAAGCATTGCAGTGCAAGCAATTGGAAGCCAAGACGAATTTGTTTTGTTTGTGTATACCCGCAAGCAGAATTTGTTAACATAATGAAATACGAAATTGTCCAATTGCTTATTGATAATTTGCTTAAACACTGCCATAATGTTCGTTGCACAAAGCTTTTTTTATGCAAGCATGAAACTTCAGATCTGGGCGGTATTTAAACTATTTAAATTAGCTAGTTTATTTATGACCGACACAAAGGTGCTCCTTGCTCCAATCTCCAACTCGAACTCTCCGATAGTGACAAATATCGATGTTTACTAAAACTACAATGTAGTTTTTACATAAGTGACTAAGATTTAACAGAGTTATTTAAAGTAGCAATAAATTGACAAATTAACAGCTGATCATTCAATATCAGTTGTATTCAAATTAGTTTGACTAAACACTGCTGTCGCTGTTGCCCAGGTCGCTGCTGGAGGTGAAGTTTGAAGTTTGGCAGCATCAGCATATGAAAATTTTTTACTGCGTGTGGGTGCCAGAGAATTCCGTTCCTTAACAGCGCCCTGATAAGCTAGGTATCCCTTCCAACTTGCTGGATGTTTTCCTCAGCATTTAGCACATTTCGGGTTTGCATCCAACGGTTTTATGCACACCTAACTTGCATGAACTGAGCTGAATATTTCATTGTATGGTCAAATTCCTGGCAACGGTGGCACTAGCGGATGTCCATATGGCGGTCAGGGCATTCAACTGAAATGCGCACTGAGAGATGGAGCGCAGATTGTAGATCTCTTTATTGTTGGCAGCCAGCAACTCTAAATAACAGATATTCAGCTCCTTCTTGGTGATGCGGCTTACAATGGTTTGGACACCACGCACTGCGTGCCCGAGTCTGACTCACCTCTGAAGCAATCAGTTTTCTGCAGCGATGGATGCAGTCGCCAGATCACCACGCGGAAACCTCTATCGCCCTTTAATTGATACGAATGAAACGGGATTCGCTTATCTGTAAACAAGCTTTGGATTAGTACTGTACGCATCAATACTATTGGGCATCACTCTGACAGTACCACCACCACTGCATTTGAGCATTAAGCTGGCAGGCGGCGTGACAGCATTTAATGCTTCCAGCAGTCCAACAACGTTTGTGATACCCTCCGCAATAAGTGGGGAAGGCTTAAAAGGCCGTATTGTCCGCATTTCAGTAATGAGAACAGACGGTGCATTTGATTGCGAACAATCGCGTTTCTTAGCGGCAGCGCTTAAATTTGGGTCCTCACCGTGAGTAACTTCGTTACAAGTCGACACACTCGGCGGATACGTTGGCGAACCAGGCACCACTGTGACCATCTCTTCCATACCGACTGACTCGATATATGCGTCAGAATCTAACAACAGATCTTCGACTATCGCAATTTTCCTCTTTTTGTTGGCGTTGTTCTAGTTGAAATTGTTGACATTGATATTGGTGTTAATATTTGTGTTTTTGTTAGTGGCGACGTTGTTGTTGGCACTGTTGTTATTTAAAATGATTGTGTGGATATTGTTTTTGTTGTTGGCGGTGTTCTTGTTGATGTAATTGTTGTAGCTGTTGGGATCGTTAGCATTTGCCATTATTATTGCGTTGTTGGCGGTGTTGTTATTGTTGCTGTTGCTGTTGCTGCTTGCCGGGCGAGAGCGCATATTATAACGGTTTGCTGGCTTGCGGCAAGAGAAGACGAACACCAAGGAACTGCAGTATCTGGCGCATCACCGTCAGTGGCGGTATTGGTTAAATAAACGGGCACCAAGTACACGCACTTTAGCATAGTGGTGGCGGCACACGCACAAGTCACACTGATTTAAGTGATGCGACGAAGGAACTGATTGTTTGAGTAAAACACAAAAATTAATGAAAAACTAAATAAAAATAAAAAATAAAACTACCAAAGTTATAGTGTGACCGAACGCTGCGGAGATGAATTTTCATACGTTAATTAGCACCGTATTTTTTAAATTTCATAAAAAGATATTTTTGACTTAAATTTTTCCCGATGCGGTGAAAGACCTTCCAACAATGGTTTTTCTATTTTGATAACGAAGGTATCATAGTACATTCGATTTGAGAAATTTCCGTCAATCTGCCTGTCTATCCATCTGAAACTTGAAACATGGTACACATGCTTGTCTGTGCCCGCGACAGACAAAGTATAAAAATTGGAGTGCTACGTCCACTAGGGCCTAGGAAATCGATAAAATCAATATTCGTAAATCAATAAAGACACATATCTCCCACAATTTTAAGGCAACAGTCACCAAATTGGTCGGTAGGTTGTTGGCAATTTCCTTCAAACACCGGCATATTTAGAAACTTTTAGGAACCGATAACAAATTTTTATATTCATGTGACCATAAACGACAATGCCGATAATTCGGAAAGTGTAAATCGATAAGTTCGCATATCTCCCACAATTTTGAAAATAGAGTGACCAAGCTTAGAAGGGAAATTGCTGGTAACCTCCTTCAAGGATATATTATGAGACCTTGTGGGCTTCATTTTAGGCGTAGGCCTGATAATGGAACAGGCTGCATTGAAAGCACTTTCGCACGCCCTCGTGTTTTGGCTGGATTCGATCCAGGATACGTTTATAAATATCCCAGTAAGCTTACTTTTGATTCAAGAAGTCGACCGGTTTTGGGGGGCTTAAAGAAAGCTTATACTCAATATACCTATGATCAGAGAAGGAGGGTTCGTCGGAGATTCTCCACCCTCTTAACTGATCGCTAATGATATGTGAAACGAGGGTCAGGTATATAACCTATCTACGATTTTTAATAATAAAAGTGAAGATAAAGAGATTAATACTAAGGATGAAATCTAAAAGTCACCCCTTATATTTGTGTCCGTGCTGCCCCACTGAGCGTGGTGAGCATCACCACGTATGATTATGCCAATTTTCTGCTTCTCGAATTTTGCGACGAGAGATTTGACGCCCTCGTCTGGTGGTGGTCCAAGACGGACGTGGGCCACATATGAAGAGAGTAGCCTTATTGGAACTTGCTGTAGCTCCAGGCTTACCCCGGTGTTGTCACCGCTGCTAAAATTATTGAGCCGAAAAATACTGAGGTATTTTTTCGGGATAATGCAGATTCTGCAGATTATGAACTTATAATCTTTGCTGCTTAGTCCACAAACATTGCCCTTAACTATCCAAGATTCTTGGACTAGTGCAATATCGACTCCGCCTTCAGCCACATTTGAAGATGGGGGTTGCATCACAGTTTTGTTGGTATCCTCATCGACAAGTCCTCCTCATCGATCTTCCGACTCATAGCCTCCAGGCCTGTGTCAGGGTCGATGCATCGGATACGTACCCCGGCTCTAGTTCGTCATCGGCTATTTCAGGACAGTCATCCTGGGTGAATAGCTTGTCGACTTATACATCTTGACGGTGACCGAGCAGAAGCCGAAGTTCAGCACCGCCGGTATCCAGATGTGAGCACGAGGTCTACTGGAAACTTCGCTCCAGTCAATTGCGACTAGCTTGGCTCCCGGGTAGACCTCGCCAACGCTAGTTGACAGACATTGGTGTTTCCCTGGTACCATCCAGCATCTTAGGGATTCGTCTTATTGCCTTTGTCGAGGACCCCAATAAGCATTCTCTCCTTATGAATCTTTCTTGGCCATTCTTGGGCCCTGGTCTCGGTGTTTCTTGGGAGTGCCTCTGCAAAAATTGGGCAGTGTGCTCTTGGCACTCAACCTTGTTTAGCCATTCGGCCTGCGGATTTGCCCCTGCATTGACGTTCTGCCTCTTTAGAATGATGGCTGCGTTCCGCCGCTCAGTTCGCCCTTCACACCCCCTCCTGACGGAATATCAACTGCACAAGTGCTCTGCTTCTCTTCCTTGGAGATGTGTGTGGTAGGGTCCCACCAACTACACCAGCGCCACCGGCAGATCCATCCGGGTTTATAGCCACTTTGGTCTCGGATTAGAATTGGCCAGGCTTTGAAGCCACTGCCTCCGCTGAGAGTTTGGGATTTTCCCTTCCGACTTTTTTCTTTTTATATTTGTTTTAAGATACATGTGAATCCGACGATTTGCGGAGAAAAGATGTCCGCCTTCACTGAGATCCGCGCTATGTTTATTAATATCGGGGTTGCAGGAATCCGATATGCTCCGGGCTGACTATCGGCATAGGTCGCATGACACCTTAGTCCGACCCTAATTATGATATGCCCCTTTGCCAAAAACTTGCCTATATGAAGTCCATGTCCGAGGTTCATGGAACAGATCTTAGCTTAGACCAGATCTAGCATCAGTACCTTGCGTGCCACTGTGATGCTATTGCCAGTTGGCACCCTTGCGGAGGGTTCAGCTAGGGAAATGTTTGCCAACCAATATTGATAGTAACATCCTTAAAAATCAAGAAAAATGTTGAACTACGCCCACTCCCGCCCCCAAAAATGACAAAGCCTCAATTTCCCGCAATTCAAGAGCTTTAGTCACCAAACCTTCTCTATAATTTTTTTCAGCTATGCCAAAAATTTCTAAAAGCCTATATCTCCCGTAATTTAAGAGCTACAATTGAAAGGTAGATTATTAAAATCGTACTCCAAACTGCTGTTACTAAGCTCAGAACGAACCTTACTAGCTTATAGCACCTGCAATTTGAAAGACAAACTTGGACATTATTAAAATGGTAAACGCGATAAGCCGCCTAAAATGCGAGAGAACCGAAAATATTTTGCTTGCAATAAAAATATAGCGCGCAACTGTCGTAGCAAGGCAAATGACAAAGGCGAAGAGCCAGAGAGACAAAGAGAGAGAGAGAGCAAAGAGAGCTGAAGAAGCCACGCTCGCTTATTAAACTAATTTCTGTGTAAACAAAGTTGCTATGTGGTGCCTAGACAGTGGATGTACAGCGCATATGACGTCAAATGTGGATTCATTTGAAAATATTGCAATGATCGAAAAGACATTGCATTTGGCAAGCAATGAAATGACCCAGATCCGTGGAGTCGGTGATGTACGAATCACAGTTGAAGAAAACCAAACAAAAGAGAATGTAACTCTGAGTGAAGTGTTTTATGTGCCCGATCTGAGACAAAGTCTGCTGTCGATCGCAAAGATCACAGACAGAGGTTACGAGGTTCATTTCCGCAAAAAAGATGCGTTAGTCGTGAAAAACAACAATATAGTTTGGTTGCGTGCAAATAGATAAGGAAACCTATACTACTTGGACAGTGAGCGGATCCAAGCAAACAGCATAGAAGGGTGCAGTCAAAAGAATATTGACTTATGGCATTACCGTATGGGACACTTAAACGAAGGAGATTTAAAGAGCATGGCGAAAAGCGGCAGAGTGTACGGTATGAATGTCAAAGACAACGAAAACAAACTGCAAACAATTATAAAACTACAACTGATATGAGAACAACTGATTTGGTTGAAATTATACACAGCGACGTGTGCGGGCCAATGAGGAAAGAGTCCATGGGTGGTTGCAGATATTATGTGACCTTTATCGATGATCAGTCAAGATATTGCGAGATATATTTCCTTAAACAAAAGTCTGAGGTGTTTAAAATGTTCAAGCAATATAAAAGAGAAGAGAAAACCTCACCGGAAGGAAAATAAAAGCATTACAATCGTACAACGGAACCGAATATTGCAATTAGGAGTTTGATGATTATCTGAAAAGCCATGACATCCGGCGTAGACTTAGTGCCCCATATACGCCGCAGCAAAACGGATTGGCTGAGAGGCAAAACAGAACCCTTGTGGAGATGGCCAGGTACATGATGAAACAAGCGGGAGCGCCTCCAATGTTTTGGGCACAAGTTGTAAGCCCAGCACACAGGCATTTGCGCTTGAAAAAAGACGTCAATTCAGATCTGAAGAGTGCATTCTGCTGGGATACACAACGAGCTCGAAAGCGTATCTGTTATACGTGCCAGAAAAGCGCAAGGTGATCATATCTAACGATGTAAAATTCTTGGATATTCCATGTTTTAAAACGAAATATGATGAGTTCTATGGCAAAGAAGACATTGACGTCGACATCACAACAAATGAGCCAAGTGAAAGCTGTGAGGATGCGGTGGGCGAATCCGAAGAGGAGAAGCATCAACTGCACAATCCGCGTCGTGATCGAGGGCGTCCAAAAACCATTCGGACGGGTAAATGCGGAAGACCACGAAAATTGTACCAAGAGGTACGATGCAGCAGCAGCAATGATGAGGCGGAAGAGGCAAAAGCACGGGATGAAATTATTGAGGAGTGCGAAATGGCTTTTTTACGTTGCAAGAAGCTAAAAATTCTAAAGAAGCAGACGCCTGGACAAAGGCAATCGCGGACGAGTTTTTACCTCAAGTGCTAAGTAAACGTGGGACCTCGTAGAACAACGAGCTGATCGTAAAGTTATCGCCAACAGAATGGTATTTCGCACGAAGGATGACGGCAGCGCTGCAGGTAAGAAGAAAGTCCGTCTGGTGGCTAAGAGATACGCTCAGCGACCTGGAGAAGATTATCATGACACTTATGGAGAAGATTATCATGACACTTATTCACCCATTAGCAGTAGAAGCTGACATGTTACGTTGGTAACACAAGCTGACCATTATATTACTGAAGAGTGCATTGGAGCCCACCAAACTGGATCCATGCTTATTTGTAGAGAGACAAGGGAGCAAAACTCTGCTTATCATGATATACGTTGACGACTTATTGTTAGCGTTAAATGACCCTATGTGGATGGAAAATATTAAGGCAGATCACTGCGATGCTTTTGAGATGAAGGATATCGGCAAGTAAGGACTTGACTAAGCATACAATTTAAGCACGCATAGACAAGCACTGGAAATTCATTTCGCAGGAACAATATGGTGGTGCCATATTGAAGAGATTTGGCATGGTCGAATGGAAGCCTGCATTGACACCAATCGAGGCAAAGTGTATCCTTATCAAAGCTTAATTGGTGCCTCAATGTTTCTTTTAGTAGCGACACGCCCTGATATTGCGTTTGCTATGAGCTTTATGAGTCAGTTCAACAGCAATTACAATGTCGAGCACTGGAAGGCAGCGAATCGCATATTGAGGTACCTAAGCGGTACAAAGCAATTGGACACACACACAAAAAACACACAGAGGAGAATCTATTTGGCATGGTCGATGCAGATTGGGGAGCGAATCTAAGCGATTGGCGCTCTTATTCAGGGCAGGCGTTCATACTGTCTGGAGCAGCTGTGTGCTGGAAGACACGCAAGCAACGTACTGTGGCACTATCGAGTACTGAGTCGGAGTACCTTGCAATGTCCGAAGCGGTCAAGGAGGTCCTATGTCTGAAGGCCCTCCTAAACAGTGTTGGTAGAGGCTGCGCCACGGTACTTCTTTATAATGACAATCAGAGCGCTCAAAAACTTCGGACTTCACCTGCGTATGAAACATATAGATGTGCGCCACCACTTCATCAAGCAGAAATACCTGAGTGGCGACATTGAAGTGGAGTATGTATATGCAAACAGAGCAGATGCCAGCAGAGGGTATGGGTTACACCGAATCAAAAAAATGTGTAAGGCTAAGGCCGATGAGCACATCACAGTTATTTTACATATATATAAATTTATATAATTATATAGATTTATATATACATTTTGGTTTTCTTCTCCTGCCTATTGAACACTCGCTTATAAAAGCTTACTCGAGTGATCTGTCGCTAGTAGGGCATTCACCTTGATATACCTGCTTTGCAGACATACCGTGCATTACATCTGGCTACAAATTTGTCGTAGTCGGTTAGCGCTGCAACTCCAAATTTTCTTGTGGTGCATTACAACCCACCACTATTGATTGCAGGTGGTACATATAAGCTACATCAATTGCTGGCTTTTATATAGTAGGCTTTAGTGCTTTAGTGTAGGGGGAAATTACCGAAACGGAGCTAATCAATTTGGGTCTTGGGACAAAGCAAGATCAGTAGATCGCTTGAGCTTACACTATTAAATTAAGTTTCCAATGCATACAAAATCACTACTAAGGCTATTGTAAGCTAACGAAGATCGCGGAAGCCCCCTTTAGATTGCCTATAAAAAACCTTGATATCAGACCCCGTCTCGGCGCATCGCTTGGAACACCATTTATATTTTACCCAATGCGTCAAACCTTTTGAAAAGCACGCACGCAGATGAATAAAAAGCAGAGACACGGAACTGCACGGACAAAATGACAAAAGCTAAAGACTCAAAGCAAACTGAAATAAGAAACAACAACAAGCCTTAGCGCCACGCGGATGAACTACGAAAATAGATAAAAATTTGAACAGCATAAACAACAACATGTGTAAGCACAGTTACGAGACCACTCGAAAATCGAGAGAGCGAGAGTTCGAAAGCGCACACATAAACATCTACAACAACAATACGCCGAGATCGAGCGTGCAAAGTTGTATGTAAATAACGTGGTTTATTGGAACGCACACAAAAACAAAATACAGCGGTTAACCGCGCATTTTATTTATGTATGCGTACAGATTCAATTAATTAAACCTTTTACAGAAAAACGATCAAAAACACATAATTAAAAACTGGACAGAGAAGAGCAAAAGTACAACCGATCACTGCAAAGGCTTGAGACGGATCTCTGATCAGTTTTGGACGATTTATATATTTATTTCCTTATCAGAACTTTTTATGCATCTGATCCATCAATTTAGCTTTCTGATTAAGTAGTTTTGTTCAGTTCAAGTATCTTTATTGGGTTCAGGGTTTCTATGTCGTTGAAGCTCAGAGCATGCATATTTTTTTAGTTAATGCGACACGTCTGCTAGGATGTGCTTTGAAGATTTTACAATCTCGTGTCAATCGTCTGTTCAGTATCCTGAGCATATTCTTCCCTACGGTAACTACATGCTTAAATCGTTTACGAGTATAGCCCCTCGAAAGACATTTGGTTTTACGGATGCTGTTGCTCAGGAACATGCGGCGCAACTTACAGAAGTGGCAAAAGTTGTTGTTGTTGCTGCTGCTGGCGATGATGATTTGGATGAGGTTGTTGATGATAAAGTTGCTGCTGGTGATGAAGTTGCTGCTGTCGCTGTTGCCCAAGTTGCGTCGTTTGAAGTTTGGCAGCATCAGTATATGAAAAATTTTCACTGCGTATGAGTGCCGGGATCATTGTGCGGGTGGGCCACAGAATTCCCTTCCTACGCAGCACGCTGATAATCTAGGTATCCCTTCCAACTTGCTGGATGTTTTCCTCAGCAGTTAGCACATTTCGGGTCTGTATCCAACGGTTTTATGCACACCTAACTTACATGAACTGAGTTTAATATTTCATTGTGTGGCCAAATTCCTGGCAACGGTAGCACTGGGGGATGCCCATATGGCGGTCAGGGCATTCGACTGAAATGCGCACTGAGAGATGGAGCGCAGATTGTAGATCGCTTTATTGTTGGCCGCCAGCAGCTCTAAATAACAGATATTCAGCTCCTTCTTGGTGATGCGGCTTACAATGGTTTGGACACCACGCACTGCGTGCCCGAGTCTGACTCACCTCTGAAGCAATCAGTTTTCTGCAGCGATGGATGCAGTCGCCTGATCACCACGCGGAAACCTCTATCGCCCTTTAATTGATACGAATGAAACGGGATTCGCTTTTCCGTAAACAAGCTTTGGATTAGCACTTTACGCATCAACACTATTTGGCATCACTCTGACAGTACCACCACCACTGCATTTGATCATAAAGCTGGCAGGCGGCGTGACAGCATTTAATGCTTCCAGCAGTCCAACAACGTTTGTGATACCATCCGCAATAAGTGGGGGAGGCTTAAAAGGCCTTGTTGGCCGAATTTCAGTACTGTGACCATCTCTTCCATGTCAACTGGCTCGACATATGCGTCAGAATCTGACAACAGATCTTCAACTATCGCAATTTTCTTCTTTGTTGGCGTTGTTCTAGTTGAAATTGTTGACGTTGATATTGGTGATAAAATTTGTGTTTTTGTTAGTGGTGATGTTGTTGGCATTGTTGTTGTTTAAAATGATTGTGTGGATATTGTTTTTGTTGCTGGCGGTGTTCTTGTTGATGTAATTGTTGTAGCTGTTGGGATCGTTAGCATTTGCCATTATTATTGCGTTGTTGGCGGTGTTGGCGTTGTTGTTATTGTTGCTGTTGCTGTTGCTGCTTGCCGGGCGAGAGCGCATATTATAACGGTTTGCTGGTTTGCGGCAAGAGAAGGCGAACACTAAGGAACTGCAGTATCTGGCGCATCGCCGTCAGTGTCGGTATTAATTAAATAGACGGGCACCAAGTACACGCACTCTAGCAGAGTGGTGGCGGCACACGCACAAGTCACACTGATTTAAGTGATGCGACGAGGGAACTGATTGTTTGAGTACAACACAAAAATTAATGAAAAACTAGATAAAAATAAAAAATAAAACTCTTTTTTCACTACGAAAGTTATAGTGTGACCGAACGCTGCGAAGATGAATTTTCATACGTTAATTAGCACCGAATCTTACCTAATTTAATAAAAATATAGAAGATAGAAAGTGAAAGGCCTTCCAACACTTTGATAATGAAGGTATCATTGGTACATTGGTTTCATGCACATTCCGTCCTGTCTATCCGTCTGTCCCTCTGTATGAGCGCATCTTTTCTCGACACTCTTAGAAATAGAGATCTGAAACTTGGAACACATACTGGGCTGTGACCGCGTCAGACAAGGTGTAAAAATTTGAGTCGGACGTCCACTTGCCGATAATTCGGAAACTGTAAATCAATATGTCCACATATCTCCCACAATTTTGAAAATAGAGTGACAAAACTTAGAAAGTAACTTGCTGGTAACCTCCTTCAAGGATCGGCATATATCTTTTTGGACCCATCATGTGGCTTCATTTTAGGCGTAGGCCTGATAATGGAACAGGCTGCCTTGAAAGCACATTCACACGCCCTTGTGTTTTGGCTGGATTCGATCCAGGATACGTTTATAAATATCCCAGTTAGCTTACTTTTGATTCACGAAGTGGCCCGGTTTTGGGGGGCTTAAAGAAAGCTTATACTCAATATACCTATAATCAGAGGAGTGTTTATCGGAGATTCTCCACCCTCTTAACTGATCGCTAATGATATGTGAAACGAGGGTCAGGTCTATAACCTATCTACGATTTTTAATAATAAGAGTGAAGATAAAGAGATTAATACTAAGGATGAAAGCTAAAAGTCACCACTTATATTTGTGTCCGTGCTGCCCCACTGAGCGTGGTGAGCATCACCACGTATGATTATGCCAATTTTCTGCTTCTCGAATTTTGCGACGAGAGGTTTGACGCTCTCGTCTGGTGGTGGTCCAAGACTGGGCCATATATGACGAGAGTAGCCTTATTGGAACTAGCTGTAGCGCCAGCTTACATCGGTGTTGTCACCGCTGCTAAAATTATTGAGCCAAAAAATACTGAGGTATTTTTTCGGGATAACGCAGATTCTTATTTTACCTTCTGATTTGGCTATTATGAACTTAATCTTAGCTGCTTAGTCCGCAAGCATTGCCCTTAACTATCCAAGATTCTTGGACTAGTGCAATATCGACTCCGCCTTCAGCCAGGCGCAGCGTGAAGGCAGCAGATACTGCTTCACAATGGTGGGGGTTGATCTGCAAAGTCATTGGGACATGTGAAAACGCAACCACCATCACAGTTTTGTTGGTATCCTCATCGTCGGACAGCGAGAAGTCCTCCTCATCGATCTTCCGACTCATAGCCACCAGGCCTGTGTCAGGGTCGACGGATCGGATGCGTACCCCGGCTCTAGCTCGTCGTCGGTTGTTTTGATCTCAGGAGAGGCATCCTGCACGACTGGCTTGTCGACTTATACACTTTGACGATGACCGAGCAGAGGCCGAAGTTCAGTTCGCTCTTGGCGGCTTTAATAGGCGCCAGTGATTTCATGTTCAGGATCACCACCGCCTGATTCATGGGGTACTGTGAGGCCTCAATCTTCACCACCCTCCAGTTCTGGGTGGGAAGAGACGGGTTGCATTTCTGTAACATTTTCAGCACCTGGTCTGGCTGTTTCAGCGCCGGTATCCAGATATGAGCACGAGGTCTACTGGAGACTTCGCTCCAGTCAACTGCGACCAGCTTGGCTCCCGGGCGGCTCCCAACGCTAGCTACTGCCCCTTTGTAAAGGTCTACATAGTATGCATCGTCACACGCAATGACCTTGGTGTTTCCTTGCTACCATCCAGCATCTTTACATACTGGAGGTGGTCCAGGATCGTCCATGATCATTTCGAAGCAGCATACGGATAGCGCTGTTTCCCCCACTTCCATTGGTTCTTAGGGATCCGTCCATCCTTATTGCCTTTGTCGAGGACCCCAATAAGGATTCTCCCCTTGGCAATCTCTTCGAAGGATCTTCCTGGAAGGACCATGGCATTCTTAACCACTGGTCTGGGTGTGTTTTGGGAGTGCTGCCTTTGGCGCTCCACCTTATTTACCATTCGGCCGGTGGATTTGGCCCTGAATTGACGTTCTACCTCTTTGGAATGATGACTGCGTTCCGCCGCTCAGCGTACGTAAATTTACGTGTGACTGAACTCGAACTGGTGATAGGTAGCTCGCCCTGCACATCCCCTCCCGCCGGAAGATCAGCTGCACTTTGGTCCACTTTGGTCTGGGAATACTCGATCTATTGTGCCCCGTTCTAAGCCTACATGTCTTCTATCAGCCCCAGTTCCCGCACGAACCTGAGGAGCTTTAGGGGCCTTTCTGCCATTCTTGTTTACTTATCAGCCGCCTCGTTTCCCGCTATGTCCCTGTGGCCCGGGACCCATCGTATTGTCCTTTACATAGCCTGTTGTGAGTCCCGAGTAGGTCTAGCTTGGAACGAACCGCACATCTCCCTATCGCACACACCTGAGCTTAAAATATGGTGTGCGTACCCAGCGATTCATGGTAAAATACCCGAAGGCCCACCACTCCAAGACCTGTGCCCTGATTGGTGAGTAATCCATCGGTGTACCATTTTATGGTGTGCGGTTTCATAGGGTGGACTTCATCCAGAGTTGTCCATTCCCTTTTACTACTCATAAGAACTGTGAAATTTCGCTCGAATCTGTATTCGGTTACAATTTCGACCCTAGGTTGCATGAGCAAGGGAAGTTCATTTGAAATGAGTTGGGCATCTTTATGGCTTAGAATATTGTTGCCCCCAACTCCTTCTGACGACATCCTTAAAAGCGTGACTTTCTCCTTGAGCCTTATGGTAGGGTGGAGTGGTGTGAGCTCCATTAAGGCTTCAAGTGCCATTCTTGGGCAGGTGTCCATTGTTCCTGTCATACATACGCAGGCCAGTCTTTGCAACTTTTGTAGTTGTTTCTTCACGGTGATCAGCCGCGCCCTGTCACCCCATGCTATTACCCCATAGGTTAGCATGGGTCTTACTACCATTAGGTATAGCCATCTTACTATCTTTGGTGATGTACCCCATGATTTACCGGCTATGTTACGACATGTATAAAGCGCCCTGGAGCACTTTAATATGGTGTTTTGCATATGGATACCAAAGTTAAGCCTGCTGTCAAAAGTGACTGCCAGGTATTTAACCTCCCTACTTGTTTCTAGTAGGGCTCCTGAGAGCCTTATTTGCCTCATCCTCTGTAACTTATGTCGTCTAGTAAAGCGGACGATGGCGGTTTTCGTAGGGTTTAGGTTGAGTCCAACTTCCATATACCAGTTATTCGTTATCCTTAGCCCAGACTGGACTATGTCACAGAGCGATTCTTCAAATTTGCCTCGCGCTATGATAACAATGTCACTGTTAGCAAGTCTGTTAATTAGTTCGTCTACTAACAGACTACAGAGTAGACTCAAGAGAACGTGCTGTATACGTGGACCTGTCTACTCTGCACGCATGCTGCGTTGGGTGCAGCGGACTTTGCTTTAGCAAAGTGCTTCTAATTTTGTAATCCACCAGGTTTTCCAACGTTTTCAGTAAAAACGATGTTAAGCTGATGGATCTGAATAACTTCGGGATGGTAATATCTTTCTTCCCTGCCTTGAGGATGAAGGCTACCCTAGCTCTTCCCCATGCGCCCGGTATGTGTCCGAGGGCTAGGCTACTTACTACTGCCTTCCTAATACGGGAGAGGAGTATGTCCTGGCCCGCTTGAAGGAAGGCGATATTCCGTCCATTCCGGGGGACTGGAGAGCGGGAATGTACCAATTGCCCAGTTTAGTCTCTTCCTTATGACTGTCGACGCATGCCCAGTCCTTAGTTGATGGCCTGTATCTACTCTTCCTTTCGATAGCCTCTTCCTGCAGGGGTGTGCTACCTGGGAAGTGTGTTGCGAAAAGTAATTCTAATGTCTGAATATTACTGCTCGTAAGGCAGTTATCCTTACGCTTCAGTGCTAAATTTGCATCAGGCGTTTGTTTTGCCAGTGCTCTATGGAACCTGGCACCATCGATTGTGCTAACTATGCTTTCGCAGAAGTTTCTATAATTCATGATATGGTGATTGGGATCTGGAGTTACCCCCGTCACCGGTGCTCGTCATGTCGACGTCATCTGCTACTGCATCTTGCAGCTCCTCCGCCACCTCCTGTGAAGACATAGGGATGTCCTCGTCCCCCAGCATCTCTTCTTAGCCGAGCGTCACATTTGCCAACTCTTCGTCCTCTGCGAGGTCCTCCGACAAATCGGCGGGCTGCGAAATGCGACTGCTCTGCTCTGTGGCAGGAGTGTCTGATGTGGTGAGAGTATCCACTTTGACGATCTCCTCGCTCGTTGGAGCACGCTGTAGCTTTGCTCCAACCCTCCTTTTTAATCCGCTTACGGGGATGGTCCCATAACGGAAGGAGATTTGGTACCCCTTCTCTACAATAATATCTTTGGATAGTTCATCTATCCCAATAACGAGGAGGGCTCCTCCACCCTCGTTCCTCCTGGATATCACCTTCCATGTGTCGGTCTCAATCCTGTTCTGGTTCCTCAGCAGAACCAACAGGGATTCGGTAGTCCGCTCTACACTTCTAGGGCAGAAAAGCGTGATACAGTGGGGCGACGGTATGTCGTCTCCCACTTTGCATACAAGGGGCACGCCTTGTAGCCCCGTAGCGTAGCGGCTACAAGCCGATCGGCTGAGGCCTCATCCGAGCACCAGGTACCAACCCGGAAATGAATGCCTACGAATGAGACCGCAATGTCCCCACCAGACGCAATGACTTCGTCAATGATAGCCTCCTCCAACACAAGGAAGTCTCCGTGACTGAGCATAGCCTGTGGGAAATCCACAGGCAACACGGCCACCTTTACCTTTTTTGCCACATCTGCTATTTTCTATTCTATCTATTTGGTGCTGGAGCAGCACGGTGTGGAGGGTGGTCTACCACACGAGAGGATCTTTACACGTCTACGGTTCAATCCTCTAAATGTCTTGCGACATTCTCCGCAGGTAGATCCTGCGGTACTTTTGGGTTTACTGAACTTTTCATGGTGTTCCCAAGAGCGGCGGAGAAATATGTGTCCGCCCGGGCAGAGATCCGCGTTACCCGGGTAAGACTAACTAAATAGGCGGTCGCCATTTGCCTGAGCCCACTAAGAACATTCTCCAATAATTATTTAATTATTTCAGCGACGTAAGTCAAAATTTCCAACATCACATATCTTCCGTAATTTAAGAGCTTCAGTTACCAAACTTACTGATTACTAGCTTATATCAACTGCAATTTGAAAGACAAACTTGGACATTATTTTTTGGGTACACCCTGTTCTCTGCTATCTGTTATTACGTATTGTATCAAAGTATTTCGTGGTCGGTTAGGCCGACTGCAAAGTTATTTCTTGTCTCTTCTTGGATTTTAAAGTTTTTATCTTTTTTTGTAATTTAAGTTTTCCACTGAGACTTAATTAATTATTAAATTATGCAAAAATAAGTATGTGTTATCTGGTATTTTTTTGAAATTTTGTAAAAAGGGATTTTTTATTCTTACTTATATACATTCATACGGACTCTAATCATTTCACCGTTGATTTTTAGTTATGAACTTTTCTATGCACATGACTTTTATTTTTTTAAAGGATATTTTTAAACTGGTATTTTAGTAGTGTATTTTGTGGTTTTATTTTAAGTTAAACGCTTTTAATATGTCGATCTTATTTTTAAGTGTTTTTAATAAAACGCACCTGATAAGCAAATAAATTGTTTCATTATTGCTATGGGTTGCACAGAATCAAAAAAAAAATGTATAGGGCTATGGCCTCTGAGCACATCACAGTTATTTTATATTTAAGTAAATTTATATAATTATATACATTTATACATACATTTCTGTTTTGCTGCTCCGCTCTTTTCTAGAACCGCATCTTTTTTAAGCACTCAGGTGCACTGCTTTGCTTGTACACCGTCCGTTACAGCTGGCGACAAATTTGTCGCAGTCGGTCAACGCTACAATTCTATATTTTCTTATGTTGCATTACACGCCACCACTATTGATTGCATGTCGTGCATATAAACTACATCAATTGCTGGCTATCATGTAGTAGGGCTTAGTGGTGTAGGCAATTACCGAACCGGAGATAATCAATTTGGGTCTTGATACAAAACTGGCTCAGTCGATCGCTTGTGTTTACACTATTAAATTAAGTCTCCAATGCATAAAAATCAGTACTAAGCCTATTGAAAGCTAACGAAAATCGCGGAAGCCCCTTTTAGTTTGCCTCAAAACCTGAATATCCGACTCCGCCTCAATGCATCGCTCGGAACACCATTTTAAACAGTACTTATTGTTGAATATATCTTTTACCTTTTGCATCAAACCAGCACTTTTTATGTATATTACGTTGTCACATAACCAATAACAGATGAGATCTGCCTTTGGGTCAGACTGGTACTTGCAGCTTTTTAAAAAGCACACAGACATCTTTAATGGAAAAGTTAATATGAATAAAAAGCAGAGACACGGCACTGCACAGACAAAATGACAAAAGCGAAAGACTCAAAGCAAACTGAAATAAGATACAACAACAACAAGCCTTAGCGGTGCACGGATGAACTACGAAAATAGACAAAAATTAGAACAGCTTAAACAACTACATGTATAAGCCCAGTTACGAGAGCACTCGAAAATCGAGAGAGCGAGAGTTCGAAAGCGTACACAAAAACCTCTACAACAACAATACGCCTATATGGCGTGCAAAGTTGTAAGTAAATAACTTGGTTTATTGGAACAAACACAAAAAAACAAAACACAGCGGTTAACTGTGAATTTAATTTATTTATGCGTTCAGATTTTAATACCCAATTAATTAAAGTTTTAACAGAAAAACGATCAAAACACAAGAAATTATTATTATATTAATCAATTAACATCACAAACTGGACAGAGCGCAGCAAAAATACAACCAATCATACCAAAGGCTTGAGACAGATCTCTGATTAGTTTTGGACGATTTATTTTTATTTCATTCTCAGAATTTTCTAATTTATGCATCTGATCCATCAATTTAGCTTTCTTATTAAGTATTGTTGTTCCGTTCAAGTATTTTGTTGGGTTCGGGGTTTCTATGTCGTTGAAGCTCTGAGCATGCATCCCTAGCATACTGCACCTTTTATTATTAGTTAATGCGACAGGTCTGCCAGGGTGTGCTTTGAAGATTCTACAAGCTCCTGTCAATAGACCGGTGAGTATCCTGAGCATATTCTTCCAAATGGTAACTACATGCTTAAATCGTTTATGATTATAGCCCCTCAATGACATTTGGCTTTACGGAGGCCTGGTGTTTCTGCCCAGCTCCGAAATCGCCTCAGCCTTTCTCCGTGCCTAAGTTTCCGTCGAATAGTATGGCTTCGCATTCCCACATTCCCACTTGTTCATCGGCAGCTTCGTTAACAGCTATGTATATATATATGTATGTATGTAATTTGAGTTAACTAAATCAGGCAGGTATTTACATATGTCTTTGTATCACATCTGTTATATGGTCATTATTGGTTGATTATTTTCTTTATAACTTACAATCTCTGAGTGCGGTTACGCCGTACTTACAGCACCAAAACAGCTGTGTTAGTAGTCCATCGTAGTCGACAGACCTGAAGACGGATGCCGTTGCTGTTTGAACTACAAAACGGATTAAGCAATATAACAGCTGATATTACATATACATACCATACCAAGTTTAGTTAATGCATTATAAAATTAAATATTAATTCCCCACAAATGCATTCTATGTTAATTTAAACTAAAGTTTAATTAAATTGTTGTGTAGAGTTGTGTAGCCCTGTAGAGTTTAGTCCTAAATAATCGAAGTTTTGCAGTGCGGTCACTATTTCTTCAGGATGATTCGGTCAACCGCCGCTCACATATGATCCGATACTTGCACAAATTGGTGCACTTTATGGGAATCAGATGTTAGATTTGTGTGTCCGAGACTTCGGGGCTGATCCGGTTTTCAAGGGACGGTACCGCTGCACGTGAGCACTACGGATACGGCGCCAGGGAGTTTGTAGATGTATCCCGTATTGTACTCCCAACAGATCAATAGCAAGTTAATTGTTAACGGCAGCAATACGCTTGTCGCGCTCAAACTTTCCAACAGAGCAGCTTCAATTACAGAAAGGGCACTGGCACACTGTAAGTGACCACAATTTGAATGATTGGTGTAGCCGCCCTGGCACAATTTGCTTATGGCAGCCGCCACGTTTCGGGAAGACGCCTACACAACAAAAAGGCTTTTAAGTAATATGCTATGCCGGGTTTTTATAATATATTTACACAATTTCTATCCAATATTGGTGAGAACGCACTTTTCACAGTTTTTTGTATCGGTTTCTTTCAATTAATATCAATAAAACGAGATTTAATATGATGATGCCGCCAAGTTATTTTTCAATAAGAAAATTGTTGCACACGTCGTCAATTGCAGAAAGGAAATGCATTGGCCGGAACCAACTGTGTGGGCGTCGCTACGCACAAATGCTCTAAGTCATCCAAATAAACTACTATGTGGGCCTTCATGGTAAAAGGTATTTCTTGATCCATAAGTCTGCACAATGTATGAAGAGCATTCGTTAATCCGGATGGCATCCTGGTAAATTGATAAGACGGTCTGTTTGGGACAGTAATAGCAGTTTTTTTTGTTGACTTGGCATACAAACAAATCTGCCAGAAAACGTCTTTTAAGTGAATTTTGGAAATCCACTGAACAGGTGGAAGACATCTTAACAGTCCTTCGATTAGAGGGGAAGGATATGCATCCTTAACTGTAACTGAGTTTAGCTTCCTTGAATCTAAACAAATTCTCACTTTACCTGGCGTCAGAACAAGAACAGCCGGAGAGTACCAAGCAGAGATAGGGGCTTTTTCAAGGACTCCCAACTCAATCATTCTATCGATTTCCGTCCACATCTGTTGCTCTTTAGCAGGGGACAACGGATAATATCTTTGCTTGATGGGCTTAGCACCACCAGTATCAATACTGTGTTCGATTAAAGAGGTTTTTCCTAACCCATCTCTTTCCGAGGAAGGAAAAAATCTACAACAGCTTTTAAGCGATTCCTCTCGGTAGCAATAAGACAAATATTATTAGACGTTTGATCGCTGCAGTTTAATATTATAAATATTAATACCGAATGACTTCCAAAAATCCATTCCACAGATGATGTCTTGTGTGATTGAAGGTACAATCATAAATTCAACTTCTTTCTGTAGTAAGTCATACTCTAACGGAATAAGAAGAGTACCTAATACTTTTTGACGTTGACCATCTGCAGTGCGAACATTGCCTTTTTTTAAACTTTAGGTCTGCTGCATGCAATCGGGCCAATTGTCCTCCGATCACGTTTTTGTTAGCACCACTATCCAATAATGCTAAATAGCTTGGACAAAACATCATAAGATTTATATATGGACGCGAATCATTACAGTTGCGGATGGTAGAGACGCTTGATTCTTCAAAATTCATCCATTCTAACTAAAGAACGAGTTTTGGGAAGCGAATTTATTTTCAAACAGAATATTTCCGCTCTACGCTGGTAATATTCTTCCAATTTGACATGCAACGGTTTGAATCTTAGATTCTTCGATAAGTCAGTGTTATTGTTAGGAATTTGTGGGGTACAAATTGAGTCTTTTTCATTGTTTGATAGTTGATCCGAGGCTGGATATCCACTGATTATGCTCGGTGGATATCCTGTTGCAAGTTTTCCGATACGGGGTTGCACTTAGGACATGTCTGTTTGTAAGTATCAAGACGGCCATAACCATAGCAAAATACGCGATTGGTTTTTATACAATCTCGATATGTATGACCTATCTCATCACAATTTCAACATTTTATCCTATTAACTGATCGTATTGCATTTATCTCGATCGCCTCTGCATAATCTGTATGGGAAGTATCGGTCGATTCTTCCTCATGCATGACTTCATTAAGAAAACGCCTGGTGTTAGTTGGCCGAGGCACACGTTTTGTTCGTGCTTGTGACATTCAGTTCGAAGGTTTGCTATATTGGGTGTAGCTACATGAAGTAGTTCTAACCTCAATTCAGGCTTAAGATTTCTTTTAATATTAGCCACTAACTCCCGATCTGTCATTGGTTCTCGCAGTGCATCAGCAATACACAGAACAGCATCCAAAAATTGATCAAAACTTTCTCCATTTCGCTACTTATGAGATCTTAAAGAAACTCTTATCTCTTCATCTGAGCGTTGATCTCTATATTGCTCACGCAAGGCATCGCATAGTTGAAACCAACTAGACCGACTATTTGTTCTTTGAAACTGCCAGTAGAACTGTAATGCACGTCCACGGAACAAAATATTTGCAAATTGATAAAGCAAATTCCAATATCCGTTCAGGCATTGGTCAATTAAGCGATATTGATCGGGTATTTCATTAAAGAATACGGAGAATTGTACATGCCAACTCGAACTAAAACTTGAGACT
>JAWNKZ010000006.1:0-38109 GCA_035041615.1 Drosophila anomalipes
TTTGTCCAAATTCCGAAATTTATTTGACATTATGAAGCCGTTTTTATACAGTGACACAGCTTATTTTGACCAACGTCTAGCAAAACATTTAAAGTGCTATAAAGTTTAAACAGAGAAACAAACGCAAAATGTTTAAATGCCAACTTGTTTCATGTTATACCACGTTGGAAAAATAAACTTTAGTTTTTATTAAAATATTAATGAATTAATTAAAATTATTCGAAAACTGAAAACATATCCAAAATACATGTCAAAGTTTATTTGGGACAGTCTTAAAAAAGTAACATATTTGCCGTATAAAAGCTTAAATAAGGATGCTAATACTTAGTATGATATCCTTTAGACTTAACAACTTCCCTTAACCTATTATTCATGGAAGATACCAGATTCCGCGTAGTTTCTATGTTGATTTTACTCCACTCATCCAGCAGAGCATTTTTGAGATCGGATCCGTGGTTCCGGATGTTATTTTCCAGCAGAGCCCAAAAATTTTCAATAACATTTAAATCTGGAGACTTGGCCAATGGAATTATCATGTGGGGGCAGTTCCAGCTAGAACTGTAGTAATCCGGACTTATGCTTGGTTGTTGTCGTGGTCGTTGTCCTGGCAGAACCGGAAAGTACGTCGGATTCCTAGCTTCTCGGCACTTTGGAGTACATTTTTCTTTAATATATTGAGGTATACATTCTTGTCCATTGTTGTTTCAGTGTACCCCAAATTTCCGATGCCGACTGCCGGTACTGACCATACCAGGACACTTCCTCCGCCGTGCTTGACTGCTGCCTTTAGGTTTTTGGGATTCAACTCAGTATTGAACTGTCGCCACACATAATTCCGTCCGGCCGAGCCAAAAATGTTGGACTCATATGCAAATATGACTTTGTTCCAGAACTCCAAATCCTTGTCCAAGTGGATTTTGGCGAACATCATCCTAGTTTGCGCAGAACCTGGCACACAGTTTCCACACTGCAAATTTTCCCCATTTCATCCTGCACCTGTTGAGTCAGTTTTGGAGCCGATACTTGGGATTTTCCCTTATTTTCCTGATGAACCTCCGCTCTTCCTGTTCGGTGAAAATCTTGTTAGGTGCAATTCTGCCCTTGTCCTCTATCCGATTTTCGTCGACGAAGCGCCGAATGATGTAATATACAGTTGACTTGCTTAGATTGAATATCCGATTTTGAAGTGTTCCAGGATGAGATTCCGTTGTTCAATGGTAGTCCGTTTGCCCATAGTCCTTGTTGGCAGGATATAACTAACCTGAATACGAAGGAATGGTCTCTTTATACCGATAAGAATCAACCTGACGTAAAAAATCCGGGTTATATGGCACGCAGGTGTCCATAATGCCACTGTCCCAAATAAGATTTGACCAAAAATTAAGGTACTCTTTTACTTAACTCGACCTAGCAGGTGGGGACCCCCAGTTTATTGGGATCATATATTCATTTTGGTACCTGCCATCGCTCATTGGCTCATTTATGGCAGGCAATTCAATTTTTTGCTAAATAAGCTGGTCCAAATAAGCTGTGAGACACTGTATATATTAATTTTGCATCAAAAGTTGACTATACGTATTTTTGAAACAAAATCGAAAAATTCACATATGTATTAAGTTTCTGTTTCCAAATTTAATCTGTTATGTCTTCGCCTATAATTGTCCATACTCAAAATTTATTCGGCATTATGAAGCCCTTTTTATATATATAAATTCTGCATCGAAAGTTGCAAATACCTATTTCTGAAATTTACTGGAGCAATTGATGTCATAAGTTTCTGTTTCCAAATTCATCCTGTTATAGCTTCGCCAATATCCAAAGTCAAAATTTCTTTCGACATTATGAAGCCCGTTTTATATATACTAATTCTGAATCAAATTTTTAAAATACGTATTTTTAAAATCGAATCGAAAAATTTACGTTTCAAGTTTGTGTTTTAAAATTCAATCTGTTATAACATCGCCTATATTTGTCCAAAGTTAGAATTTCGTCCAACATTATGAAGACATTTTTATATATATTAATTCTGCATCAAAAGTTGAAAATACGTACTTTTGAAATTATTTCGAGAAATTGACGTTTTAAGATTCTGTTTTCAAATTCAATCTGTTATAGCTTTGCCTATTTGTCCAAAGTCCGACATTCATTCAACATTATGAAGACATTTTTATATAAATTAATTCTGAATCAAGAGTTGAAAATACCCATTTCTGAAATTAAATCGAGAAATTCACGTTTTGAGTTTCTGTTTTAAAATTCAATCTGTTATAGCTTCGCCAATATTTGTCCAAAGTTAGAATTTCGTCCAACATTATGAAGACATTTTTATATATATTAATTCTGCATCAAAAGTTGAAAATACGAATTTTTAAAATTATTTCGAGAAATTGACAATTGAAGTTTGTGTTAATTTTCTTCTAACACTATGGAGCCCTTTGTATATATATTAATACTGCATCAAAAATTGCAAATACGCATTAATGAAATTTAATCGATAAATTTACGTTTTAAGTTTCTGTTTTCAAATGCAATCTGTTATATAGCTTCGCCAATATTTGTCCAAATTCTGAAATATATTCGACATTATAAAGCCGTTTTTACATGCGTATATTAATTTTGCATCAAAAGTTGAATATACGTATTTTTGAAACAATGTCGAAAAATTAACATAAAGTTTGTGTTTCCAAATTTAATCTGTTATATCTTCGCATATATTTGTCCAAACTCAAAATTTATTCCGCATTATGAACCCCTTTATATATATATAAATTCCGCATCGAAAGTTGAAAATACCTTTTTCTGAAATTTACTGGAGCAATTGACGTCTTAAGTTTCTGTTTCGAAATTCATCCTGTTATAGCTTTGCCAATATCCAAAGTCAAAATTTCTTTCGACATTATGAAGCCCGTTTTATATGTACTAAGTCTGAATCAAAAGTTGAAAATACGAATTTTTAAAATCTAATTGAAAAATTTATGTTTTAAGTTTCTGTTTTAAAATTCAATCTGTTATAAGTTCGCCTATATTTATCCAAATTTAGAATTTCTCCCAACATTATGAATACCTTTTTATATATATTAATTCTGCATCAAAAGTTGAAAATACGTATTTTGGAAATTATTTCGAGAAATTGACATTTGATGTTTGTGCTAATTTTGTTCCAACACTATGACGCCCTTTTTATATATATAAATTCTGCATCGATAGTTGAAAATACCTTTTTCTGAAATTTACTCGAGGAATTGACGTCTTAAGTTTCTATTTCCAAATTCATCCTGTTATAGCTTCGCCAATATTTGTCCAAAGTTAGAATTTCTTTCGGCATTATGAAGACCTTTTCATATATATTAATTCTGCATCAAAAGTTGAAAATACGAATTTTAAAAATTATTTCGAGAAATTGACATTTGAAGTTTGTGTTAATTTTCTTCTAACACTATGGAGCGCTTTATATATATATTAATTCTGCATCAAAAATTGCAAATACGAATTTTTGAAGTTTAATCGAGAAATTTACGTTTTAAGTTGTTGTTTTCAAATTCAGTCTGTTATAGCTTCGTCAATATTTGTCCAAAGTTAGAATTTTTTACAACATTATGAAGACTTTTTTATATATATTAACGAGGCAGCAGTTGTGGCTTCTGCTGCTCCCGTCAGCTGCTGATTCTGCTTGCTGTGCTCCTCTACAGGTTTCTCCTCGCTACTGTTCAAATCAACGGTGCAGATGCAATTTACCAGTTGTTTTGCAGGCCTTCGCTTCGGCTGCTTCGGCCTTGGCCAACTTGGCAAGACGTTCCCGTTCCGCGTTGAGCTTCTGTTGGGCAAACAGAGCTTGGTGGCCTCCCGTTCCGCTTCGGTCTTCTCGTAGCCTCGATGCGCGCGTTGCGCTTATGGTGCGCCTTGTATTTGCGCACCTTTATGTCCATCATGTAGTTCTCCTTGCGCATCTGGGCGCATATCTCCAAACTGCCATCGATCTGGCGATCCTTCAACGCTTGCGATAACTTCCACGTACCGTTCTCGTGTAGCAGCTTGTAGTACTCGTGATTCTTGATCGAATGCGTCGCGGTGTCGGCATCGACTTGATGATGGTCGGGCACACGATGCTCCCGCTCTCTGTCCGCGGTGATGCCGTGCATATGACATATCCAGAAGATACAGTAAAAGTCTTCGAGGAATGCTGCTCGCACTCCAAATCCACCTTAGTGCCTGATGGCCTCGCTGCAGCTGTCAACCTCCCAAGATCGTTGAACAATCTTCCAGTCGATCATCAACAATGGAGACGTCATTCAATGCGGAATTTGAGACCAACAATGAAGTTTGGCTCAAACGTTGACCATCTCCCGTGACTACCCAGCCAAGGCGAGTCTTTTGTAACAAAGGTAGCCCAGGCACGAGCCTGATCTGACCAACGCACAGCAAGTCGTAGAACATGCTGGCTCCAATCAGCAAACACACACACTGAGGTTTGTAAAATGTGGGGTCAGCCAGTCGTATGTTGGCTGGAATATTCCAATTTTCTATGTGAATTGCAATGCGAGGCTGACTGTCAGTAATGGTGGGTGAAACCAAAGCTGTAAGTGAATCGGCATAGTCCGATATTTGAGACTTGAAGCAAATTTCCACCGTATAACCTTCTGTATGAAAATTAGTGACACCAAGACCGTATACTATAGTTGTAGATCGAGTTTTTTTTAAGTGTAACTGTTGCGCCAAGCGAGAGGTGACCAGATGCAGTTGAGAGCCCTAATGCAGTAAGGCTCTGCATGGAAGAAATAGGCCCGAACGATTTTTCACTAGAATGATAGCCGTGGCCAGTAGCACGACTTCTGATGATCCATCGTGTGCAACAAGAGAAGCAGAAGCCGATGGTAAAATGAAAGGAAAAGAAGCTACGAGAGCAGAGTCAGATGATGCATTGCTAAACACGATAAACACAACCGCAAGTGCTGCAGCTTTTCAATGTCACCAAGCTGAGTGTCTGTATCAATAATTGAGTGCATATGAAATTTGCACATTCCGTGTAACTACCAAAAAACGTAGGCAGCCTGAGCTCCGTAAGCACTGTCGACAAGAACGATCAATATATATAGGAGCTGACCGCTCAGCTGTCGACTCCACATGCCGAAATGTTGACGATAAGGGACGCGATTCGAACATTTCAATCTGCCTTTTTAAACGATATGCCACTTCTACAAACAACCTTAGAAAGTATCTGCTGAAATCACTGCGTATTTCATCGTAGTCAAGACGTTCCAGGCTGTCATGAACAAGGTTGAATGAGGCTTCGTTTTGTATAAAAATTCTAAGTTTAACTTAATTTGAACCGAAGCAACCGAACTCTGTAGCACGGCATAAATTGATTCCGCCATGCGCTTATAAAAAGAAATAGGTGCAGGCACACTATCATTGGACGCGACTGTTGTTGTGTTCATTTTTACGCTTAACGCACACACAAAATTACTGCCAACTGCACAAAGTAAACCGGCAGAACAAATGCACCGACAACGAATGGCTTCTATGTATCGCCTACGATCAACTGCTTATGTACCGATGCACGAAACAAGTTCACAAAAGTTCAAAGCGAAGCAGAGAGACACTAAGCGGCGATTATGTGGCGAACTCCTTTTGCACTTGTCTATTTAATTTGTGCACTTTTGGCTGACTGCTCAAATTATAGTTGTTTATCACTTGGATCACTTGTTATTGTCGGGGTCACCAAATGTTTGCGCTATCACCTTTTTGATAGCTTTGTTATCCAATAATAAAACTAAGTTTGTTTCGCTTTATAAACTTAATTGAATACCTTTAGGCTAGAAGCCTTAGTTTAGTCTTTTTAACAACACTTTATTTTTGTCTATTACAACTTTGAAGCGAATAGCTAAACTTTCAATAACTCACGATCGATAAGCTAGAGTAGCAAAACAACAAATAACAAGCTGCAGAAGCCGGCGGCTTAGCGAGCGCCCTTTTCGGAGAGGGAGAAATAGAGCGCTGCACAAAGAGAGCTAAAGGCTGAATGCTGCACCTAAACTACACTTTGGAGAGCGTGCATATGAAACAAAGGCGACAAATTAAATATATATAGATCATTAATGTGATTGTAACTTTGTTGCTGCTGCTGCCAGCAAATATATATATTTCGATTTTTTCTTAACTTTTTTTCAGTGTTTTCTGTTTGTCCGCTTGCTAGCTCTCTGTGTGTTTGTACTAATGATTATGATGTTGTTTACTTGGCGTGATTCAATGTCTCTCCAAGCCTACCTTCAAAGTTTTGAAGATAATTCGAATCGTTCAAACTGATTGATTTAACTACTCCACTACTTACATGATCTATTCCCAAGATGGCAAACTTGCAATCTTCCACGTTAATCTCAGTGATGTGTTTGCTTTCAAGGATTTCGCGTTATTTTCTATGAAGTGGTTCATTTCTAGAGTCCACTTTTTTCCCAATCCTTTGGGTTGAATTTACCAACATGGATGTCAATACATATCTTTTTTTATATTATGCAATATTATCTCACACGGACAAATTGTTTGCAAGAAAGAAAAAATAAAAGTCAATAAAATATACATTCTTTTGCAAAAGATTTGAGAAAATATGTTTTTTCCAGTGTCCAAAAACTTTCTTGACTGCATTTTCACCAAGTTTGCTTACCGGCCGGCATAGTGTCGCCGTCGAAGTCTGCCCCGATCATTTGAAATTATCACGTGGAATTTTAGGTTGTCTTTCTCGGCACTCATCTGCTGGTATTTTTATTGTTAATATCTGAATTAATTGTTGTATGTTTTTGTTGAAAATGTGTAAAAGATCAATACAAAATTCCGATTTCTGATGTTAATAACAGGGACTTAACTTAAGAATACATTGAATAAAAGTTCTTCTTAGACCAACCGCCAAGCCAAGTGCATCGCTTTTGCCGCTTTAAAACCCAACGGGTTATGGGCCCGGGCATAAAGAAAAGGTTGAATGAAACTAAGGTTATGTTAAAAAGCCGCGTTTAAGATCGAGTGCAATTTTCATTAGAATTGCATAATTGCTGTGTGCATTACCAACTCAAGTTTTTTGTGTGAGAACAAGTACGAGTGAAAAATGAGTGCGCTGTACAATATAGACAAGTTGGACGAAACAAATTATGATTCGTGGTGTGTCCAAATGAAAAGTGTGCTAATTCACCAGGAGGTATGTTCCGTCACTTTGGGAGATATGAAATGCCCAAGTTCAGAACGGACGAGGGAATATAGTGGATATAAAAAAACGAAAGGGCTTTAGCGGTGATTACTCTCTCAATAAGAGGTTCTGAGATTGAGAACCCATCAGCTCGCCGGCCCAGCGAAAAGGGTCACATTGTTCAAGAGATTACTCTTCATGCGGATGAACGAGAATGAGAACATGCAAATGTATATTGCAAAATTTGTAAACACGGAGCAGTTAACAGAGATTGCAACAGGAAATATATATTATTTTACTCTTGGCAAGTTTGCACAAATCATATGAAAATTTGGTTGTAGCATTGGAATCACGTGATGAATTACCAAAGTTTAGTACTTTGAAGGTTAAATTGCTCGAAGAGTCTGATAGACGCAAGAACGAAGCACATATAGAGAGTGTGAACAAAAATAATGCACAGGCATTTTTAAGCAAAGCACACCACGGTAAAGAGAGCCAAAAAAAAGAAAGACAAAGTAAGCAAGAAACGAAACCAAAAAATAAAATGTTACAATTGCGGTAAAATTGGCCACACTTCTGCAAAATGTAGGTCCAAGGAGAAAGAAGATAATGTAAAAGGAAGAGACGAAAAATCATTCTTCACGTTGCTAAGTGCAAAAAACAGTGAACGAGTGCTTAATACGTCAGCGTGGTGCTTAGATAGTGGCGCCACAGCTCACATGTGCGCAAATCAAAATATGTTTAATTCGTCTGAACAATTCACTGATACAGTCACACTTGCTGGTGAAAAGTCACTAGAAGTATTCGGACGAGGAGTCGTCATGATTAAAACGGAATCGTCAACAGTAGAACTTACAAGCGTTCTTTATATACCGCAATTACAATGCAACTTTATTTCGGTGAGCAGAGCAGTAAAAGGAGGCTGCACTGTAAACTTCAAAAACAATCGTGCGTATGTATGTGACGAAAGCGGTAAAACTCTGATTATTGCAAATCATAGATGCAATTTACTTCTGTGTGAAATAACCAAAACAACAAATGCAGTGTTCCTCAGTGGAATGGCAAAAGTGGCAGCGAGGACATTATAAGATGGCATAAGAGATATGGACATCTGAACATGCAAAGCCTCAAAGAGTTAAATAATATGAAATTGGTGCGTGGAGTGAACTTCAACAGCACAAGCGAATTTGACTGTAAGATATGCCTACAGTGTAATTGTTGAGGTCAGCAAAAGTGAGGATGTGTTAAACCTCATACATAGTGATGTTTACGGCCCTATAAACATATGTTCAAACGGAGGATCACGTTACTTTGTTACCATGATTGATGATAAATCGCGATATGTTCACGTATATTTTATCAAAAATAAATCAGAAGTTCTAAATGTGTTTAAGAACTATAAGAAGATGGTGGAATGTCAAACGGGAAAACGGATCAAAGTACTTCGCAGTGACAGTGGCAGAGAACACGTAAACAACGAATTTGACATATTTCTGAAACAAAATGGGATCGTCCGTCAATTGAGTGTGCCTCACACGGGGATGGTTGCAGATGGGTCTTTGCACTAAAACGTGACAAAAATGGCACCATAGAACGATACAGGGCTAGGCTAGTGGCAAAGGGCTGCAGCCAGCAACACGGAGTGAACTACGACGAAACGTTTTCGCCAGTAGTGCGTTATGCGACAATAAGGATGGTGTTCCCCAGAGCGGCTGAACTGGAGCAACATGGCCACCAACTTGATGTATCCACGGCATATCTAAACAGAGAATTGCAGGAGGATGTTTACATGAAGCAACCCCATATGTTTGAAGAACAAGGAGTGCCTGTTCTTAAACTTCGAAAGTGGCTAAAACAGTCTGGACGGATGTGGAGCAAGAACCCGAACGAAATGATGACAAAAATTGGTTTTTCGGCCTGTCCAAGCGAGCTGTGTGTGTATACTATATACACAAAGCCACCTAATCATAATCGCAGTATATGTGGATGATATGATGATATGTTCATGAGACATCGGTGAGTTGGCCAGTATAAAAGAAAGTATATCTCGAATATAACATAATTTCCTTGGTATGGAAATCAATAGGAAGGGCATAACAGGGGCGATAACGATCATCTAGCAGTAGCATGTGTTGCAACTGCTCAAGAAATTTGGCATGGAAGCGTATCGGCCAGCATCAGTACCGTTGGCGTCTGGGAACACCACCAAATGTGAGAGCCAACAATGCAAAACGGTCAACCAGGCAGAGTACAAGTCGCTGATCGGATCATTAATGAATCTGGCAGTTACATCCAGACCTGACATTTTACATTCAGTATGTAAGCTCTCCCAGCGGAATACGGATACCCACCAAGAGCACTGGGCAGCAGCAAAGCAAGTGCTGCGATATCTGAGGACAACGTCTTCACTGGGCATAACATATGCTAAAACTGAAAGTCCCATCAAAGGCTACGTTGGGTGGGGTGGAGATAACACAGACCGAAAGTCATATACTGGATATGTATTCGTTCTTGGAGGCAGCGCATTCTCATGGGAAAGCAGGAAGCAGTCGTCAGTAGCACTAAGTAGTACTGAAGCCGAAAATATGGGCCTGTCGGAAGCCACTAAAGAAACTGTTTATATTCGGAAATTATGTAACGAAATGAACATATACAGAAATACGAAAAGTATTGTAATTCATGGCGATAATTTGAGCGCTATGAACTTAGTTAAAATCCAGTTTACCATGCAAGAAGCAAGCATATAGACATTCGTTATCAATTCGTGAGAGAAGAGTTTAATAAGCTTGTGATACAGCTGGAATATTGTCCAACGAGTCAAATGATGGCAGATATCTTAACTAAGAATTTAAGCAAGTCAAAACATGAAAATTGTAATAGATTACTTGGTCTCAAATTAATTGTCAATAATGTGTGTTGAGGGGGAGTGTTGAAAATATGTAAAAGATCAATACAACATTCCGATTACTAATGTTAATAACAGGGATATCGATAATGCGCTCAATACCCCAACTTAAGAATACATTGAATAAAAGATCTTCTCAGTCTAACCGCCAAACCAAGTGCATCACTTTTATCGCTTTAAAACCCATCAGTTTTCATGCTGAATGAAGCTCTTTAATTTTCGTCGTTTCTTCTAAATCTCTTTTTAATTAACGCCATCTCGATAGCACGACGGTCAACTGTGCTTTCTTCTTCAATTCTATTATTTTCTGTCATTCTCACGTGTGCGTGTTGCACTTCATCGATAATCTTTCAATTGGGTTTATATTTTTTTATCGATTCGCTTTAAACTATTTTACATCTTTTACGACTCGGTACTTTGACCACTCTTAATGACGACCTTAACGCTGCGCTTCTGAAACTCGACTCTACTATTCGGATGTTCTTTTTCTTCTATTACTGCTTTTAGATTTGTCAACCAGCGTTACCTTCCGACCACACTATAATGCCAAAGGTGATATTTTAGTATATTTATACTCGTTCACAATTTGTAAGCTGGAGTCACCAAATTAAGAAAGGATAAAACCTGTACATCCATTGACAGACAGATAAAAAATTGAATAACCACACCAATTCCGCCCCATAAAACAGACACACCCAGTGGTGTAAATCGATTAAACCGTATATCTCACACAATTTGAAAGCTAGAGTCATTAAATTACTAGTAGTACCCTTCAACAGGCAGGAAAACTTCTTTGGACCACGCTTACTCCAGCTCATAAAAATTATAATAGCCCATATCTCCCGCAATTTAAGAGCTCTAGATACCAAACTTAGAAGATAGATTTCTAAGAACGTCTTCCAAAATATTTTGGACCACGCCCACTCACGCCCACAAAATTCAAAATAGCGTATGTCTACCGCAATTTTAAGCTAAACATGGAAATATGTCGGTATTTATTAGCTACCACCACCCACTTCTGTGGCACGTGTTTTTATTATTTATGGTATCATCATATTTCGCAATCGATTACGCCAGACTGTAACGTTCTCACTTGTTTACTAAATTTGTTACATACTTTTGAACAGTATGTTAATTTACATTCAATACAAATGTGCAGGTATCAATTGTTTAAGTTCGTTCTTAATCTATCCCAATATTGTTAACTAACAGCAATGCGTTTATTTTGAATACACTTTGCTTGAGTTCACAACGCTGTTGGTACATAGTATGTTTTTCAAACCGGGTAAGGAATCTTCGCTGTAACACATACATCTAGTGGACTCGAAAGAAACATTTTTAATAAGTCTGCTCTCTGTATCAATACTTTAACCGTTTTCCTACGAACAGTTGCATCATTGAAGTAATTATATATCTTGGTATAACAAGAGTCAATATTTATGCATTTTATTATTAAACCTTATGGAGTCCCTTTTTGAATAAATATTTGTCTTTCGCTTGTAATTATACTTCTCAATTATTCTATTTAGATTAAAATCTACCACAATTTCAATGATGGAGTAACCAAAGTTAGAAGGTATAGTGCTCTTCAGTAATCCAAAACTGTGTTGGACCACGCCCCCAAAAACGAAAATGGCCTATATCCCCCGCAATTTAAGAGATGTAGTTTTCAAACTTTAAATGCAGATTACCAAGAACGTCCACCAACAATTTTTCGGCTACACCCACCCCCACTCCCACAATTTAAGAGATATCGCTACAATTACCAAACTTCAAAGGAACGTTACTAACTTATGTTAACCGCAATTGGACAGTACTTCGTAGCTACACCCACCCTGTTCTATGTTGCTTGTTATCCGCTGGAATAACTTATGGTATCAAAGTATTTCGCAGTTATTTCATTAGGATTAATGTATTATTTACGAGGCTGCATGTGGCACACATAGCATTTGAGACGATATAACAAGGAATTGTTTCCGCAAAGGTTTAAGTTTTTAATGAGCCGCGCCAGATGAGTGCGTGCCAATGCCACATCTACAAATGAGTGTTTTGTTTTCTGTGTGTATAGTTTTTTTTGTCGTTACCCTTTGGTTAAAACTCGAAAACTCGCCTCACTGCCACGTCCCCGATCTATGACTGCATGTTGGCTAGCTTCTGGAGTCCGCTATATTTAACTAGCGATTGCAAAGCATTGTGGTGCAAGTAGCGCTTGTTGGCCAGTTCATCCAACTTGACGCTGATGACCATATCGATCTCTTTTGACGCTGCTCCTCCAAGGCGCATGCCCTCTCGCTTTCCACGCGTACCTGATCACGACATCTGGCACGCTCATGCTCCTCCATTTGAGCGGTGACACCCTGGTGCATACTCAACTTTCCGCCAAGTTTCTGTTGCTCTTCGAACTGTTGTTGCTGCTGGTATCTCAAGCGTTCCCGCTTTAGTTTATCTATTTCATGCTGGTGCTGTGCAAAGTTACAAGACGTAAGCTTATTGATATGAGCCATTGCCCCTCGTTTGCCTCATGCAGTTCGTCCACTTGCCGTCACCTTAACTCGTCTTTTTGTCGCTCTTCCTGGCGATATTTACGCTCCATTCGCTCTTCTTCGGCCAGCAGGCACATCTCCTCTCGATTATCCTTTGCATCGAGGATCTTTTGCTGGATGACGAAGAGGGCATTCTGCTTATGCTCATTAGTCCGATCCCATGCCGCCTTTTGCTAGCACTGTTCCAAACGCTGTTGATCATTTTCAATAATGTATTTATTGACACGGCGCTCATCCCGTTTCTCCTTATCGCAGAGCAGTCGCCCAAAGTCCTGATGCAGCTCTATACAGTGACCGAGCTCGTTTCAATATCGTGTCTTTCGCTCTCCCCGCACCACTGCCTGCTCGGCTTGGAAACGCTTGTGTTCCTCGTAGGCGCCTCGCATCTGTAGAGATTTGCCGTGACGTCGCTTTTCTGCAAAATGGCGCAGTTGGCGATGATGATTGATCTGCTAACACAAAGCATCTCCAAACGCGAAGCGCTTGTTGTGCACCAAGTTCTCCTGTTACGGCAGCGAACCCCATTTCCATTTTCTTAAGCGCCTGCAATATCTCGTGCTCCGCCTGCAGACGTTGCTTCAACGCTAGCTTCTCAATTTGTTCAGTCCACATCCCATTGCATTTGGCTGCCCCTATAGCTCGCACCGCTGACTGTGCGCGTACTTCGGTCCCGTGCCGTTCCTACAATTAATTCATATATATCGATCGATACTTGCGAAGATTATGCTTGAACTTTAAATTTAAAAATTATAAATCAGATAGTACGATAATACTTTGATCTCATATAAACTAAGGCAGATCTTATATAAGAATGCTTGTCGATAAATATCGGCCAATCAACAAGAATGTATTTCAAAAGATAGCAAATCAAATAGTTATACTGCCAATGATAGCTGTGATGCTTCGATAACTACCTGGAATGATTTCTGTGTGATCATTGTCATCGGTCTCGCGTCGGCGCGACCTTGTGGTGCTGCTGCTCGGCTAGCAGCTCCTCGACGCTGGCGGGACGTGAGGCTTTCATTCGTTCCAGTTCCTCCTTTGGTAGTCTTGCAAATCCTTTTCGATCACACGGCTGGCCAAGTACACTAAAATACGTTGCTTCACCCCCGCATCCTTTGCGTCTGATTGGCTTACGTATTGGACTTGAGGGTAGGACTCGGTACTTTGACGACTCTTAATGACGACTTTAACGCTGCGCTTCTGAAACTCGATTCTACTGTTCGGATGTTCTTTTTCTTCTATTACTGATTTTAGATTTGTCAACCGGCGTTACCTTCCGACCGCACTATAATGCCAAATGTGATATTTAAGTATATTTGTACTCGTTCACAATTTGTAAGCTAGAGTCAACAAATTAAGAAAGTATAAAACTGGTACATCCATTGACAGACAGATAAAAAATTGGATAGCCACACCAATTCCGCCCCATAAAACAGACACACCTAGTGGTGTAAATCGATTAAACCGTATATCTCACACAATTTGAAAGCTAGAGTCATTAAATTACTAGTAGTACCCTTCCACAGGCAGGAAAACTTCTTTGGACCACGCTCACTCCAGCTCATAAAAATTATAATAGCCTATATCTCCCGCAATTTAAGAGCTCTAGATACCAAACTTAGAAGATAGATTTCTAAGAACGTCTTCCAACATATTTTTGGACCATGCCCAATCACGCCCACAAAATTCAAAAAAGCGTATATCTACCGCAATTTTAAGCTAAACATGGAAATATGTCGGCATTTATTGGCTACCACCACCCACTTCTGTGGCACCTGTTGTTTACTAAATTTGTTACATACTTTTGAACAGTATGTTAATTTACATTCAATACAAATGTGCAGGTATGATTTGTTTAAGTTCGTTCTTAATCTATCCCAATATTGTTAACAGCAATGCGTTTATTTTGAATACACTTTGCTTGAGTTCACAACGCTGTTGGTACATAGTATATTTTTCAAACCGGGTAAGGAATCTTCGCTGTAACACATACAAATGAGAACAAGGCTTGCCCCTTCCCCTCTACTGGACTCGAAAGAAACATTTTTAATAAGTCTGCTCTCTGTATCAATACTTTAACCATTTTCCTACGAACAGTTGCATCATTGAAGTAATTATATATCTTGGTATAACAAGAGTCAATATTTATGCATTTTATTTTTAAACCTTATGGAGTCCCTTTTTGAAAAAATATTTGTCTTTCGCTTGTAATTATACTTCTCAATTATTCTATTTAGATTAAAATCTACCACAATTTCAATGATGGAGTAACCAAAGTTAGAAGGTATAGTGCTCTTCAGTAATCCAAAACTGTGTTGGACCACGCCCCCAAAAACGAAAATGGCCTATATCCCCCGCAATTTAAGAGATGTAGTTTCAAACTTTAAATGCAGATTGCCAAGAACGTCCACCAACAATTTTTCGGCTACACCCACCCCCACTCCCACAATTTAAGAGATATCGCTACAGTTACCAAACTTCAAAGGAACGTTACTAACTTATGTTAACCGCAATTGGACAGTACTTCGTAGCTACACCCACCCTGTTCTATGTTGCTTGTTATCCGCTGGAATAACTTATGGTATCAAAGTATTTCGCAGTTATTTCATTAGGATTAATGTATTATTTACGAGGCTGCATGTGGCACACATAGCATTTGAGACGATATAACAAGGAATTGTTTCCGCAAAGGTTTAAGTTTTTAATGAGCCGCGCCAGATGAGTGCGTGCCAATGCCACATCTACAAATGAGTGTTTTGTTTTCTGTGTGTATAGTTTTTTTTGTCGTTACCCTTTGGTTAAAACTCGAAAACTCGCCTCACTGCCACGTCCCCGATCTATGACTGCATGTTGGCTAGCTTCTGGAGTCCGCTATATTTAACTAGCGATTGCAAAGCATTGTGGTGCAAGTAGCGCTTGTTGGCCAGTTCATCCAACTTGACGCTGATGACCATATCGATCTCTTTTGACGCTGCTCCTCCAAGGCGCATGCCCTCTCGCTTTCCACGCGTACCTGATCACGACATCTGGCACGCTCATGCTCCTCCATTTGAGCGGTGACACCCTGGTGCATACTCAACTTTCCGCCAAGTTTCTGTTGCTCTTCGAACTGTTGTTGCTGCTGGTATCTCAAGCGTTCCAGCTTTAGTTTATCTATTTCACGGTGGTGCTGTGCAAAGTTACAAAACTTAGGCTTATTGATATGAGCCATTGCCCCTCGTTTGCCTCATGCAGTTCGTCCACTTGCCGGCGCCTTAACTCGTCTTTTTGTCGCTCTTCCTGGCGATATTTACGCTCCATTCGCTCTTCTTCGGCCAGCAGGCGCATCTCCTCTCGATTATCCTTTGCATCGAGGATCTTTTGCTGGATGACGAAGAGGGCATTCTGCTTATGCTCATTAGTCCGATCCCATGCCGCCTTTTGCTAGCACTGTTCCAAACGCTGTTGATCATTTTCAATAATGTATTTATTGACACGGCGCTCATCCCGTTTCTCCTTATCGCAGAGCAGTCGCCCAAAGTCCTGATGCAGCTCTATACAGTGACCGAGCTCGTTTCAATATCGTGTCTTTCGCTCTCCCCGCACCACTGCCTGCTCGGCTTGGAAACCGCTTGTGTTCCTCGTAGGCGCCTCGCATCTGTAGAGATTTGCCGTGACGTCGCTTTTCTGCAAAATGGCGCAGTTGGCGATGATGATTGATCTGCTAACACAAAGCATCTCCAAACGCGAAGCGCTTGTTGTGCACCAAGTTCTCCTGTTACGGCAGCGAACCCCATTTCCATTTTCTTAAGCGCCTGCAATATCTCGTGCTCCGCCTGCAGACGTTGCTTCAACGCTAGCTTCTCAATTTGTTCAGTCCACATCCCATTGCATTTGGCTGCCCCTATAGCTCGCACCGCTGACTGTGCGCGTACTTCGGTCCCGTGCCGTTCCTACAATTAATTCATATATATCGATCGATACTTGCGAAGATTATGCTTGAACTTTAAATTTAAAAATTATAAATCAGATAGTACGATAATACTTTGATCTCATATAAACTAAGGCAGATCTTATATAAGAATGCTTGCCGATAAATATCGGCCAATCAACAAGAATGTATTTCAAAAGATAGCAAATCAAATAGTTATACTGCCAATGATAGCTGTGATGCTTCGATAACTACCTGGAATGATTTCTGTGTGATCATTGTCATCGGTCTCGCGTCGGCGCGACCTTGTGGTGCTGCTGCTCGGCTAGCAGCTCCTCGACGCTGGCGGGACGTGAGGCTTTCATTCGTTCCAGTTCCTCCTTTGGTAGTCTTGCAAATCCTTTTCGATCACACGGCTGGCCAAGTACACTAAAATACGTTGCTTCACCCCCGCATCCTTTGCGTCTGATTGGCTTACGTATTGGACTTGAGGGTAGGACTCGGTACTTTGACGACTCTTAATGACGACTGTAACGCTGCGCTTCTGAAACTCGATTCTACTGTTCGGATGTTCTTTTTCTTCTATTACTGATTTTAGATTTGTCAACCGGCGTTACCTTCCGACCGCACTATAATGCCAAATGTGATATTTAAGTATATTTGTACTCGTTCACAATTTGTAAGCTAGAGTCAACAAATTAAGAAGGTATAAAACTGGTACATCCATTGACAGACAGATAAAAAATTGGATAGCCACACCAATTCCGCCCCATAAAACAGACATATCTAGTGGTGTAAATCGATTAAACCGTATATCTCACACAATTTGAAAGCTAGAGTCATTAAATTACTAGTAGTACCCTTCCACAGGCAGGAAAACTTCTTTGGTCCACGCTCACTCCAGCTCATAAAAATTATAATAGCCTATATCTCCCGCAATTTAAGAGCTCTAGATACCAAACTTAGAAGATAGATTTCTAAGAACGTCTTCCAACATATTTTTGGACCATGCCCAATCACGCCCACAAAATTCAAAAAAGCGTATATCTACCGCAATTTTAAGCTAAACATGGAAATATGTCGGCATTTATTGGCTACCACCACCCACTTCTGTGGCACCTGTTGTTTACTAAATTTGTTACATACTTTTGAACAGTATGTTAATTTACATTCAATACAAATGTGCAGGTATGATTTGTTTAAGTTCGTTCTTAATCTATCCCAATATTGTTAACAGCAATGCGTTTATTTTGAATACACTTTGCTTGAGTTCACAACGCTGTTGGTACATAGTATATTTTTCAAACCGGGTAAGGAATCTTCGCTGTAACACATACAAATGAGAACAAGGCTTGCCCCTTCCCCTCTAGTGGACTCGAACAGAAACATTTTTAATAAGTCTGCTCTCTGTATCAATACTTTAACCATTTTCCTACGAACAGTTGCATCATTGAAGTAATTATATATCTTGGTATAACAAGAGTCAATATTTATGCATTTTATTATTAAACCTTATGGAGTCCCTTTTTGAAAAAATATTTGTCTTTCGCTTGTAATTATACTTCTCAATTATTCTATTTAGATTAAAATCTACCACAATTTCAATGATGGAGTAACCAAAGTTAGAAGGTATAGTGCTCTTCAGTAATCCAAAACTGTGTTGGACCACGCCCCCAAAAACGAAAATGGCCTATATCCCCCGCAATTTAAAAGATGTAGTTTCAAACTTTAAATGCAGATTGCCAAGAACGTCCACCAACAATTTTTCGGCTACACCCACCCCCACTCCCACAATTTAAGAGATATCGCTACAGTTACCAAACTTCAAAGGAACGTTACTAACTTATGTTAACCGCAATTGGACAGTACTTCGTAGCTACACCCACCCTGTTCTATGTTGCTTGTTATCCGCTGGAATAACTTATGGTATCAAAGTATTTCGCAGTTATTTCATTAGGATTAATGTATTATTTACGAGGCTGCATGTGGTACACATAGCATTTGAGACGATATAACAAGGAATTGTTTCCGCAAAGGTTTAAGTTTTTAATGAGCCGCGCCAGATGAGTGCGTGCCAATGCCATATCTACAAATGAGTGTTTTGTTTTCTGTGTGTATAGTTTTTTTTGTCGTTACCCTTTGGTTAAAACTCGAAAACTCGCCTCACTGCCACGTCCCCGATCTATGACTGCATGTTGGCTAGCTTCTGGAGTCCGCTATATTTAACTAGCGATTGCAAAGCATTGTGGTGCAAGTAGCGCTTGTTGGCCAGTTCATCCAACTTGACGCTGATGACCATATCGATCTCTTTTTGACGCTGCTCCTCCAAGGCGCATGCCCTCTCGCTTTCCACGCGTACCTGATCACGACATCTGGCACGCTCATGCTCCTCCATTTGAGCGGTGACACCCTGGTGCATACTCAACTTTCCGCCAAGTTTCTGTTGCTCTTCGAACTGTTGTTGCTGCTGGTATCTCAAGCGTTCCAGCTTTAGTTTATCTATTTCACGGTGGTGCTGTGCAAAGTTACAAAACTTAGGCTTATTGATATGAGCCATTGCCCCTCGTTTGCCTCATGCAGTTCGTCCACTTGCCGGCGCCTTAACTCGTCTTTTTGTCGCTCTTCCTGGCGATATTTACGCTCCATTCGCTCTTCTTCGGCCAGCAGGCACATCTCCTCTCGATTATCCTTTGCATCGAGGATCTTTTGCTGGATGACGAAGAGGGCATTCTGCTTATGCTCATTAGCCCGATCGCATGCCGCCTTTTGCTAGCACTGTTCCAAACGCTGTTGATCCTTTTCAATAATGTATTTATTGACACGGCGTTCATCCCTTTTCTCCTGCTCGCAGAGCAGTCGCCCAAAGTCATGATGCAGCTGTATACAGTGACAGAGCTCGTTTCGATATCGTATCTTTCGCTCTCCCCGCACCACTGCCTGCTCGGCTTGGAAACGCTTATGTCCCTCGTAGGCGCCTCACATCTGTAGAGATTTGCCGTGCCGTCGCTTTTCTGCAAAATGGCGCAGTTGGCGATGATGATTGATCTGCTAACACAGAGCATCTCCAAACGCGAAGCGCTTGTTGTGCACCAAGTTCTCCTGTTACGGCAACGAACCCCATTTCGGCTCATTGAATTTCATATCCTTAAGCGCCTGCAATATCTCGTGCTCCGCCTGCAGTCGTTGCTTCAACGCTCGCTCCTCAATTTGTCGGTCCACATCGCATTGCATTTGGCTGCCCCTATAGCTCGCACCGCTGACTGTGCGCGTACTTCGGTCCCGTGCCGTGCCTACAATTAATTCGATATATATCGATCGATAACTGCGAAGATTATGCTTGAACTTTAAATTTAAAAATTATAATTCAAAGAGTACGATAATACTTTGATCTCATATAAACTAAGTCTAGTTATTTTTATATAAGAATGCTTATCGAGAAATATAGGTTCCAAGTCAGACAAGATGTAGTCAATATGATCGCATCATTTTTTAGACTACCATTGAAGCTGTGAATCTTCGGATCTCCTTGCGCAAGGTCGATTACTCTGTGGTACAAAGATCATTGTCCAATCCGCAGAATATCGCAACAGGATGTCAAGACCATTATGTTGATGATGATACGTCTAGTGAACCCGACGTAAAAAGCCGAGCTATCAAATATCGTTCCAGTTCTCTATGGTAGTCTTGAAAAAATGTTTTTCGAGTGCACACGTCTGAGCCAAGTATACCGTAATACATACAGGTGATTCAGCCACTCTCGCATCGCCATTTTTGTTGATTCGCTTAGCTGTATTGTGATGCTTGAGGCTTTCAGGTTTTCGGTTACTTTTGATGACTTTCTTTTTAACTCGATCGCACGCCTTCAATCGCTTTGCTTCTACACCATTCTGGATTGCTATTCGTATGTTCTGTTTTACTTCTATGAAACCAATACTAGATTTTTTCAAGATTTGAACAAACATCTTTACAGTTCCGACACCACTTTAATGCGAACTTAGGTGGAATTTAAGTTCACTTTCTACTCGTTCGCATGGTATTTTTATTGCTAGTACTGAATTAATTTGTGAACGGTTCCACCTGACGCACTATCATTGCCAGGTGATATTTTAAATTTTATACTCTTCACCAATTCGATAAGCAGACACCATCTAGTGGTGTAAATCGTTACAATTCAGCATATTCACACAATTTGATCACAGCTCCGCGTCATTAAATACAGATACACCTCCAAGTGGGTAAATCTTCTTTGACCGATATCTCCAGCTTTAAACTAATTATTAATACTAGTAGTACCCGTACTTTAGGCAGACTCTATGACCACCTCAACTCTAGAAATTAGATTACTATGATGTTAATTTGTCTTCTAATACATATTAGATTTGTCAGACCGTGCTTCCATATCACGACCGCACAAAATTCAAAAAAGCGTATATCTACCGCAATTTTAAGCTAAACATGGAAATATGTCGGCATTTATTGGCTACCACCACCCACTTCTGTGGCACCTGTTGTTTACTAAATTTGTTACATACTTTTGAACAGTATGTTAATTTACATTCAATACAAATGTGCAGGTATGATTTGTTTAAGTTCGTTCTTAATCTATCCGAATATTGTTAATCAGCAATGCGTTTATTTTGAATACACTTTGCTTGAGTTCACAACGCTGTTGGTACATAGTATATTTTTCAAACCGGGTAAGGAATCTTCGCTGTAACACATACAAATGAGAACAAGGCTTGCCCCTTCCCCTCTAGTGGACTCGAAAGAAACATTTTTAATAAGTCTGCTCTCTGTATCAATACTTTAACCATTTTCCTACGAACAGTTGCATCATTGAAGTAATTATATATCTTGGTATAACAAGAGTCAATATTTATGCATTTTATTATTAAACCTTATGGAGTCCCTTTTTGAAAAAATATTTGTCTTTCGCTTGTAATTATACTTCTCAATTATTCTATTTAGATTAAAATCTACCACAATTTCAATGATGGAGTAACCAAAGTTAGAAGGTATAGTGCTCTTCAGTAATCCAAAACTGTGTTGGACCACGCCCCCAAAAACGAAAATGGCCTATATCCCCCGCAATTTAAAAGATGTAGTTTCAAACTTTAAATGCAGATTGCCAAGAACGTCCACCAACAATTTTTCGGCTACACCCACCCCCACTCCCACAATTTAAGAGATATCGCTACAGTTACCAAACTTCAAAGGAACGTTACTAACTTATGTTAACCGCAATTGGACAGTACTTCGTAGCTACACCCACCCTGTTCTATGTTGCTTGTTATCCGCTGGAATAACTTATGGTATCAAAGTATTTCGCAGTTATTTCATTAGGATTAATGTATTATTTACGAGGCTGCATGTGGTACACATAGCATTTGAGACGATATAACAAGGAATTGTTTCCGCAAAGGTTTAAGTTTTTAATGAGCCGCGCCAGATGAGTGCGTGCCAATGCCATATCTACAAATGAGTGTTTTGTTTTCTGTGTGTATAGTTTTTTTTGTCGTTACCCTTTGGTTAAAACTCGAAAACTCGCCTCACTGCCACGTCCCCGATCTATGACTGCATGTTGGCTAGCTTCTGGAGACCAAGCAAATGCGCAGAAATTTGCAAAATGTAAAGGAAGGTATGTAGATAGATAGATGATAAGTCAAGTGATGTCCTCACAAGTGAACCCGACTGTAAAATAACCTGAGCTATCAAATATATTCTAGTTTTATTGTATTATAGTAAAAAGTGTAATTATTGAGGAAATAGAGTAAGTTACCCGTAGTAGAATAAGTTAGAGTAAGATCTGATCGATATTTTTGTGGATTACATTAGCTGTTAATCTCAGTGATGTCCTTGCTTTCAAGGTTTTCGCATTACTTTCGATGAAGTGGTACTTTTCTAACTAGAGTCCACGTTTTTCCCAATCCTTTGGCCATAATATACCAACATGGATGTCAAAACCCATTATATTTTATATTATTACTTTTCTATGAAAAAAAAAAGCCAATTAAAAAATACATTCATTTGTCAAAGATTTGAAAGAAGATGTTTTTACCAGTGTCCAAACACTTTCTTGACCAACTATATGCCGCTGCATATTCATTATCAGGTGGAATTTTAGGCTCACTTTCTCTGCACTCGTCTGCTGGTATTTTTGTTGTTAATATCTGAATTATTTGTTGTATGTTTTTATGCTGAGGCTCTTTCATTTTCGTTGTTTCTTCTTAATCTTTTTTGTTTAACGCCATCTCGATAGCACGACCGACAACTGCGCTTTCTTCTTCAATTCTGGCATTTTCTCTCATTCTCACATCTGCGTGTTGCACTTCATCGATAATCTTTCAATTGAGTTTATATTTAATTATCGATATGCTTTAAACTATTTAACATCTTTCAGGTTTCGGTACTTTGACCACTCTTAATGACGACCTTAACGCTGCGCCTCTGAACTTCGACTCTACTATTCGGATGGTCTTTTTCTTCTAGTACTGATTTTAGATTTGTGAACCGCCGTTGCCACCCGACCGCACTATAATGCCAAAGGTGATATTTTAGAATATTTATACTCGTTCACAATTTGTAAGCTAGAGTCACCAAATTATGAAAGGATAAAACTGGTACATCCATTGACAGACAGATACAAAATTGGATAACCACACCAATTCCGCCCCATAAAACAGACACACCTAGTGGTGTAAATCGATTAAACCGTATATCTCACACAATTTGAAAGCTAGAGTCATTAAATTACTAGTAGTACCCATCAACAGGCAGGAAAACTTCTTTGGACCACGCTCACTCCAGCTCATAAAAATTATAATAGCCTATGTATATCTCCCGCAATTTAAGAGCTCTAGATAACAAACTTAGAAGATAGGTTTCTAAGAACGTCTTCCAACATATTTTTGGACCATGCCCACTCACACCCACAAAATTCAAAAAAGCGTATATCTACCGCAATTTTAAGCTAAACATGGAAATATGTCGGCATTTATTGGCTACCACCACCCTCTTCTGTGGCACCTGGTGTTTACTAAATTTGTTACATACTTTTGAACAGTATGTTAATTTACATTCAATACAAATGTGCAGGTATCATTTGTTTAAGCTCGTTCTTAATCTATCCGAATATTGTTAACTAACAGCAATGCGTTTATTTTGAATACACTTTGCTTGAGTTCACAACGCCGTTGGTACTTAGTATATTTTCCAAACCGGGTAAGGAATCTTCACTGTAACACATACAAATGAGAACAAGGCTTGCCCCCTCCCCTCTAATGATCACTCAGAAACATTTTTAATAAGTCTGCTCTCTGTATCAATACTTTAACCATTTTCCTACGAACAGTTGCATCATTGAAGTAATTAAATTTCTTGGTATAACAGGAGTCACTATTTATGCATTTTATTATTAAACCTTATGGAGTCCATTTCTGAATAAATATTTGACTTTCGCTTGTAATTAAACTTCTCAATTATTCTATTTAGATTAAAATCTACCACAATTTCAATGATGGATTAACCAAAGTTAGAAGGTATAATGATTTAAATCATCTTCAGGAATCCAAAACTGTGTTGGACCACGCCCCCAAAAACGAAAATAGCTTATATCCCCCGCAATTTAAGAGCTGTAGTTTTCAAACATTAAGTGCAGATTACCAAGAACGTCCACCAACAATTTTTCGGCTACACCCACCCCCACTCCCACAATTTAAGAGATATCGCTACAGTTACCAAACTTCAAAGGAACGTTACTAACTTATGTCAACCGCAATTGGACAGTACTTCGTAGCTACACCCACCCTGTTCTATGTTGCTTGTTATCCGCTGGAATAACTTATGGTATCAAAGTATTTCGCAGTTATTTCATTAGGATTAATGTATTATTTACGAGGCTGCATGTGGCACACATAGCATTTGAGACGATATAACAAGGAATTGTTTCCGCAAAGGTTTAAGTTTTTAATGAGCCGCGCCAGATGAGTGCGTGCCAATGCCACATCTACAAATGAGTGTTTTGTTTTCTGTGTGTATAGTTTTTTTTGTCGTTACCCTTTGGTTAAAACTCGAAAACTCGCCTCACTGCCACGTCCCCGATCTATGACTGCATGTTGGCTAGCTTCTGGAGTCCGCTATATTTAACTAGCGATTGCAAAGCATTGTGGTGCAAGTAGCGCTTGTTGGCCAGTTCATCCAACTTGATGCTGATGACCATATCGATCTCTTTTTGACGCTGCTCCTCCAAGGCGCATGCCCTCTCGCTTTCCACACGTACCTGATCACGACATCTGGCACGCTCATGCTCCTCCATTTGAGCGGTGACACCCTGGTGCATACTCAACTTTCCGCCAAGTTTCTGTTGCTCTTCGAACTGTTGTTGCTGCTGGTATCTCAAGCGTTCCAGCTTTAGTTTATCTATTTCACGGTGGTGCTGTGCAAAGTTACAAAACTTAGGCTTATTGATATGAGCCATTGCCCCTCGTTTGCCTCATGCAGTTCGTCCACTTGCCGGCGCCTTAACTCGTCTTTCTGTCGCTCTTCCTGGCGATATTTACGCTCCATTCGCTCTTCTTCGGCCAGCAGGCGCATCTCCTCTCGATTATCCTTTGCATCGAGGATCTTTTGCTGGATGACGAAGAGGGCATTCTGCTTATGCTCATTAGTCCGATCCCATGCCGCCTTTTGCTAGCACTGTTCCAAACGCTGTTGATCATTTTCAATAATGTATTTATTGACACGGCGCTCATCCCTTTTCTCCTTATCGCAGAGCAGTCGCCCAAAGTCCTGATGCAGCTCTATACAGTGACCGAGCTCGTTTCAATATCGTGTCTTTCGCTCTCCCCGCACCACTGCCTGCTCGGCTTGGAAACGCTTGTGTCCCTCGTAGGCGCCTCGCATCTGTAGAGATTTGCCGTGACGTCGCTTTTCTGCAAAATGGCGCAGTTGGCGATGATGATTGATCTGCTAACACAAAGCATCTCCAAACGCGAAGCGCTTGTTGTGCACCAAGTTCTCCTGTTACGGCAGCGAACCCCATTTCCATTTTCTTAAGCGCCTGCAATATCTCGTGCTCCGCCTGCAGACGTTGCTTCAACGCTAGCTTCTCAATTTGTTCAGTCCACATCCCATTGCATTTGGCTGCCCCTATAGCTCGCACCGCTGACTGTGCGCGTACTTCGGTCCCGTGCCGTTCCTACAATTAATTCATATATATAATGATCGATACTTGCGAAGATTATGCTTGAACTTTAAATTTAAAAATTATAAATCAGATAGTACGATAATACTTTGATCTCATATAAACTAAGGCAGATCTTATATAAGAATGCTTGTCGATAAATATCGGCCAATCAACAAGAATGTATTTCAAAAGATAGCAAATCAAATAGTTATACTGCCAATGATAGCTGTGATGCTTCGATAACTACCTGGAATGATTTCTGTGTGATCATTGTCATCGGTCTCGCGTCGGCGCGACCTTGTGGTGCTGCTGCTCGGCTAGCAGCTCCTCGACGCTGGCGGGACGTGAGGCTTTCATTCGTTCCAGTTCCTCCTTTGGTAGTCTTGCAAATCCTTTTCGATCACACGGCTGGCCAAGTACACTAAAATACGTTGCTTCACCCCCGCATCCTTTGCGTCTGATTGGCTTACGTATTGGACTTGAGGGTAGGACTCGGTACTTTGACGACTCTTAATGACGACCTTAACGCTGCGCTTCTGAAACTCGATTCTACTGTTCGGATGTTCTTTTTCTTCTATTACTGATTTTAGATTTGTCAACCGGCGTTACCTTCCGACCGCACTATAATGCCAAAGGTGATATTTAAGTATATTTGTACTCGTTCACAATTTGTAAGCTAGAGTCAACAAATTAAGAAAGGATAAAACTGGTACATCCATTGACAGACAGATAAAAAATTGGATAGCCACACCAATTCCGCCCCATAAAACAGACACATCTAGTGGTGTAAATCGATTAAACCGTATATCTCACACAATTTGAAAGCTAGAGTCATTAAATTACTAGTAGTACCCTACCACAGGCAGGAAAACTTCTTTGGACCACGCTCACTCCAGCTCATAAAAATTATAATAGCCTATATCTCCCGCAATTTAAGAGCTCTAGATACCAAACTTAGAAGATAGATTTCTAAGAACGTCTTCCAACATATTTTTGGACCATGCCCAATCACGCCCACAAAATTCAAAAAAGCGTATATCTACCGCAATTTTAAGCTAAACATGGAAATATGTCGGCATTTATTGGCTACCACCACCCACTTCTGTGGCACCTGTTGTTTACTAAATTTGTTACATACTTTTGAACAGTATGTTAATTTACATTCAATACAAATGTGCAGGTATGATTTGTTTAAGTTCGTTCTTAATCTATCCCAATATTGTTAACAGCAATGCGTTTATTTTGAATACACTTTGCTTGAGTTCACAACGCTGTTGGTACATAGTATATTTTTCAAACCGGGTAAGGAATCTTCGCTGTAACACATACAAATGAGAACAAGGCTTGCCCCTTCCCCTCTAGTGGACTCGAAAGAAACATTTTTAATAAGTCTGCTCTCTGTATCAATACTTTAACCATTTTCCTACGAACAGTTGCATCATTGAAGTAATTATATATCTTGGTATAACAAGAGTCAATATTTATGCCTTTTATTTTTAAACCTTATGGAGTCCCTTTTTGAAAAAATATTTGTCTTTCGCTTGTAATTATACTTCTCAATTATTCTATTTAGATTAAAATCTACCACAATTTCAATGATGGAGTAACCAAAGTTAGAAGGTATAGTGCTCTTCAGTAATCCAAAACTGTGTTGGACCACGCCCCCAAAAACGAAAATGGCCTATATCCCCCGCAATTTAAAAGATGTAGTTTCAAACTTTAAATGCAGATTGCCAAGAACGTCCACCAACAATTTTTCGGCTACACCCACCCCCACTCCCACAATTTAAGAGATATCGCTACAGTTACCAAACTTCAAAGGAACGTTACTAACTTATGTTAACCGCAATTGGACAGTACTTCGTAGCTACACCCACCCTGTTCTATGTTGCTTGTTATCCGCTGGAATAACTTATGGTATCAAAGTATTTCGCAGTTATTTCATTAGGATTAATGTATTATTTACGAGGCTGCATGTGGTACACATAGCATTTGAGACGATATAACAAGGAATTGTTTCCGCAAAGGTTTAAGTTTTTAATGAGCCGCGCCAGATGAGTGCGTGCCAATGCCATATCTACAAATGAGTGTTTTGTTTTCTGTGTGTATAGTTTTTTTTGTCGTTACCCTTTGGTTAAAACTCGAAAACTCGCCTCACTGCCACGTCCCCGATCTATGACTGCATGTTGGCTAGCTTCTGGAGACCAAGCAAATGCGCAGAAATTTGCAAAATGTAAAGGAAGGTATGTAGATAGATAGATGATAAGTCAAGTGATGTCCTCACAAGTGAACCCGACTGTAAAATAACCTGAGCTATCAAATATATTCTAGTTTTATTGTATTATAGTAAAAAGTGTAATTATTGAGGAAATAGAGTAAGTTACCCGTAGTAGAATAAGTTAGAGTAAGATCTGATCGATATTTTTGTGGATTACATTAGCTGTTAATCTCAGTGATGTCCTTGCTTTCAAGGTTTTCGCATTACTTTCGATGAAGTGGTACTTTTCTAACTAGAGTCCACGTTTTTCCCAATCCTTTGGCCATAATATACCAACATGGATGTCAAAACCCATTATATTTTATATTATTACTTTTCTATGAAAAAAAAAAGCCAATTAAAAAATACATTCATTTGTCAAAGATTTGAAAGAAGATGTTTTTACCAGTGTCCAAACACTTTCTTGACCAACTATATGCCGCTGCATATTCATTATCAGGTGGAATTTTAGGCTCACTTTCTCTGCACTCGTCTGCTGGTATTTTTGTTGTTAATATCTGAATTATTTGTTGTATGTTTTTATGCTGAGGCTCTTTCATTTTCGTTGTTTCTTCTTAATCTTTTTTGTTTAACGCCATCTCGATAGCACGACCGACAACTGCGCTTTCTTCTTCAATTCTGGCATTTTCTCTCATTCTCACATCTGCGTGTTGCACTTCATCGATAATCTTTCAATTGAGTTTATATTTAATTATCGATATGCTTTAAACTATTTAACATCTTTCAGGTTTCGGTACTTTGACCACTCTTAATGACGACCTTAACGCTGCGCCTCTGAACTTCGACTCTACTATTCGGATGGTCTTTTTCTTCTAGTACTGATTTTAGATTTGTGAACCGCCGTTGCCACCCGACCGCACTATAATGCCAAAGGTGATATTTTAGAATATTTATACTCGTTCACAATTTGTAAGCTAGAGTCACCAAATTATGAAAGGATAAAACTGGTACATCCATTGACAGACAGATACAAAATTGGATAACCACACCAATTCCGCCCCATAAAACAGACACACCTAGTGGTGTAAATCGATTAAACCGTATATCTCACACAATTTGAAAGCTAGAGTCATTAAATTACTAGTAGTACCCTACCACAGGCAGGAAAACTTCTTTGGACCACGCTCACTCCAGCTCATAAAAATTATAATAGCCTATGTATATCTCCCGCAATTTAAGAGCTCTAGATAACAAACTTAGAAGATAGATTTCTAAGAACGTCTTCCAAAATATTTTGGACCACGCCCACTCACGCCCACAAAATTCAAAATAGCGTATGTCTACCGCAATTTTAAGCTAAACATGGAAATATGTCGGTATTTATTAGCTACCACCACCCTCTTCTGTGGCAATCGAAAAATGTACATTTGAAGTTTCTGTTTCCAAATTCATCCATTCCAAATTTCTTTTGACATTATGAAGCCCGTTTTATATATATTAATTCTGAATCAAAAGTTGAAAATACATATTTTTGAAATCTTATCGAAAAATTTACGTTTTAAATTTCTGATTTCACTATGAAGCCCTTTTATATATATTAATTCTGCATCAAAAGTTGGAAATACGTATTTTTGAAATTTAATCGAGAAATTGACGTTTTAAATTTTTGTGTTCAAATTCAATCTGTTATAGCTTTGCCAATATTTGTCCAAAGTCCGAATTTCATTCGACATTATGTAGACGTTTTTATATATATTAATTCCGCAACAAAAGTTGAATATCCGTATTTTTGAAATCTAATCGAAAAATTTACATTTAAGTTTCTGGTTCCAAATTTAATCTGTTATATCTTCGCCAATATTTGTCCAAAGTCCGACATTCATTCGACATTATGAAGCCATTTTTATATAAATTAATTCTGAATCAAGAGTTGAAAATACCTATTTCTGAAATTAAATCGAGAAATTGACGTCTTAAGTTTCTGTTTTCAAATTCACTCCGTTATAGCTTCGCCAATATTCGTCCAAAGACCGAATTTCTTTCGACATTATGAAGCCCTTTTTATATATATAAATTCTGCATAAAAATTTGAAAATGTGTGCTTTTGAACAAAATCGAGAAATTTATGTTTTAAGCTTCTGTTTTAAAATTCAATCCGTTATAACTTCGCCTATATTTGTCCAAAGTTAGAATTTTTTCCACTAAAATGAAGTCCTTTTTATATATATTAATTCTGCATCACATTTTGAAAATACGTACATCTGAAACAAAATTGAAAAATTTGCCTTTAAGTTTCTGTTTCAAAATTTAATCTGTTATATCTTCGGCAATACTTGTCCAAAGTCCGAAAATGGTTCGGCATTATCAAGCCCATTTTATGTAGATAAATTCTGCATCGAAAGTTGAAAATACCTATTTCTGAAATTTACTCGAGGAATTGACGTCTTAAGTTTCTGTTTCCAAATTCATCCTGTTATAGCTTCGCCAATATTTGTCAACAGTCAAGATATCTTTCAGCATTATGAAGCCCGTTTTATATATATTAATTCTGAATCAAAAGTTGGAAATCGCATTTTTGAAATCTAATCGAAAAATGTACATATTAAGTTTCTGTTTCCAAATTTAATCTGTTATATCTTCGCCTATATTTGTCCAATTTCAAAATTTCATTCGACATTCTGAACCGCCTTTTATATATATTAATTATGCATCAAAAGTTGAAAATATGTACGTTTGAAATTAAGCCGAGAAATTTACGTTTTAAGTTTCTGTTTTCAAATTCAATTTGTTATAGCATCGCCAATATTTGTCCAAATTCGGCACATTTTTCGTCATTACGAAGACGGTTTTATATATATTAATTCTGCATCAAAAGTTGAATATACGTATGTTTGAAACAAAATCCAAAAATTTACATATTAAGTTTCTGTTTCCAAATTTAATCTGATATCTCTTCGCCTATATTTGTCCAAAGTCCGAAATTTATCCGGCAGTATGAAGCCCTTTTTATATATATAAATTCCGCATCGAAAGTTGAAAATACCTATTTCTGAAATTTACTCAAGGAATTGACATCTTAAGTTTCTGTTTCCAAATTGATCCTGTTATAGCTTCGCCTATACTTGTGCAAACTTGAAATTTCATTCACTATTCTGAAGCCCCTCTTATATATATTAATTCTGCATCAAAAATTGAAAATATGTATTTTTGAAATTAAGTCGAGAAATTGTTTTCAAATTCAATCTGTTATAGCCCAAGTTCGGAGTCGCGAAATTTATGTTTTAAGTTTCTGTTTTCAAATTCAATCTGTTTTAACTTTGCCTGTATTTGTCCAAAGTTAGAATTTCTTCCAACATTATGAAGATCTTTTAATATATATTAATTCTGCATCGAATTTTGTTGAAAATACGTATTTGTGGATTTATTTTGAGAAATTGACATTTGAAGTTTGTGTTCGTTTTCTTCCAACACTATGAAGACCTTTTTATATATATTAATTCTGCATCAAAAGTTGAAAAGATGTTCTTTTGAAATTAAGTCGAGAAATTTACGTTTTTAGTTTCTGTTTTTAAATTCAATCTGTTATAGCTTCGCCAATATTTGTCCAAACTCAAAATTTCATTCGACATTATGAAGCCCCTTTATATATATTAATTCTGCATCAAAAAGGTGCAAATGTGTATTTTTGAAATTAAGTTGAGAATTTTATGTCTTAAGTTTCTGTTTCCAAATTGATCCTGTTATAGCTTCGCCCATATTTGTCCAAACTCAAAATTTCATTCTAAACCTTCTTTTACATATGATAATTCTGCATCAAAAGATGAAAATACCTACTTTTGAAATTAACTCGAGAAATTTACGTTTTATGTTTCTGTTTTCAAATTCAATCTGTTATAGCTTGCCCAATGTTTGTCCAAAGTCCGAAGTCGAGAAATTTATGTTTTATGTTTCTGTTTTTTCAAATTCAATCTGTTATAACTTTGCCTGTATTTGTCCAAAGTTAGAATTTCATCCAACATTATGAAGACCTTTTTAATATATATATAATGTCCGCATCAAATTTTGAAAATATGTATTTTTGAAATAATTTTGAGAAATTGACATTTGAAGTTTGTGTTCGTTTTCTTCCAACACTATGAAGCCCTTTCTATATATATTAGTTCTGCATCAAAATGTGAAAACACGTACATTTGATACGAAATCGAGAAATTTATGTTTTAAGTTTCTGTTTCCAAATTCAATATGTTAAATCTTCGCCTATATTTGTCCAAAGTCCGAAATTTATTCGACATTAAGAAGACATTTTTAAATACATAAATTCTGCATCAAAGGTTGAAAATACCTATTTCTGAAATTTACTCGGGGAATTGACGTGTTAAGTTTCTGTTTTCAAATTCATTCTGTTATGGTTTCGCCCATATTTGTCCAAACTTTTTATACTTTATAGATATTAATTCTGCATCAAAAGTTGAAAATATGTACTTTTGAAATTAAGTCGAGAAATTTACGTCGCGTAGGTTTCTGTTTCCAAATTCATCCTGTTAAAGCTTCGCCAATATTTGTCCAAAGTCAGAAGTCGAGAAATTTATGTATTAAGTTTCTGTTTTCAAATTCAATCTGTTAAAACTTCGCCTGTATTTGTCGAAAGTTAGAATTTCTTCCAACATTATGAAGACCTTTGTATATATATATTAATTCTGCTTCAAAAAATGAAAATATGTTCTTTTGAAATTAAGTCCAGAAATTTACGTTTTAAGTTTCTGTTTTTAAATTCAATCTGTTATAGCTTCGCCAAGATTTGTCCAAACTCAAAATTTCATTCTACATTATGAAGCCCCTTTTATATATATTATTTCTGCATCAAAAGGTGCAAATGTGTACTTTCGAAATTAAGTCGAGAAATTAACGTTTTAAGTTTCTGTTTTCAAATTCAATCTGTTATAGCTTCGCCAATATTTGTCCAAATTCCGCACATTTTTCGTCATTACGATTACGGTTTTATATATATTAATTCTGCATCAAAAGTTGAATATACTTATGTTTGAAACAAAATCGAAAAATGTACATTTTTAAGTTTCTGTTTCCAAATTTAACCTGTTATATCTTTGCCTATATTTGCCCAAAGTCCGAAATTTATTCGACATTATGAAGCCCTTATTATGTATATTAATTCTGCATCAAAAGTTGAATATACGTATGTTTGAAATCTAATCGAAAAATTTGCGCTTTAAATTTCTGATTTCACTATGAAGCCATTTTTTTTAATATGTATTAATTCTGCATCAAAATTTGGAAAAACGAATTTTTGAAATTTAATCGAAAAATTGGCATTTTAAGTTTTCGTTTTCAAATTCAATCCGTTAAAGCTTCGCCAATATTTGTCCAAATTCCGAACTTTTTTCACCATTATAAAGACTTTTTATATATATTAATTCTGCATCAAAAGTTTAACATACGTATGTTTGAACTCTAATCGAAAAATTTACGTTCTAAATTTTTCGATTTCACTATCAAGCCCTTTTTATATGGATTAATTCTGCATCAAAAATTGGAAATACGTATTTTTGAAATTTAATCGAGAAATTGGCGTTTTAAGTTTTCGATTTCAAATTCAATCTGTTATAGCTTATTCGCCAATATTTGTCCAAATTCGGCACATTTTTCGTCATTACGAAGACGGTTTTATATATATTAATTCTGCATCAAAAGTTGAATATACGTATGTTTGAAACAAAATCGAAAAATTTACATTTTAAGTTTCGGTTTCCAAATTTAATCTGATATCTCTTCGCCTATATTTGTCCAAAGTCCGAAATTTATCCGGCAGTATGAAGCCCTTTTTGTATATATAAATTCCGCATCGAAAGTTGAAAATACCTATTTCTGAAAATTTACTCAAGGAATTGACATCTTAAGTTTCTGTTTCCAAATTGATCCTGTTATAGCTTCGCCTATACTTGTCCAAACTTAAAATTTCATTCACTATTCTCAAGCCCCTCGTATATATATTAATTCTGCATCAAAAGTTGAAAAGATGCTCTTTTGAAATTAAGTCGAGAAATTTACGTCTCAAGTTTCTGCTTCCAAATTCATACTGTTATAGATTTGCCTATATTTGTTCAAACTCAAAATTACATTCGACATTCTGAACCCCCCTTTATATATATTAATTCTGCATCAAAAGTAAAAGTTGAAAATATCTACTTTTGAAATTAGGTCGAGAAATTTTCGATTTAAGTTTCTGTTTTCAAAATCAATCTGTTATAACATTGCCCATATTTGTCCAAAGTTAGAATTTCTTCCAACATTATGAAGACATTTTTATATATAGTAGTTCTGCAAGTCGAAGAAGTTGAAAATACGTATTTTTGAAAATTAATCGCGAAATTGACGTCTTAAGTTTCTGTTTCCAAATTCATCCTGTTATATCTTCGCCTATATTTGTCCAAACTCAAAATTTCTTTCGACATTATGAAGCCCGCTTTATATATAGTAATTCTGCATCAAAAGTTGAATATACGTATTTTTGAAATTAAGTCGAGAAATTGATGTTTTAAGTTTCTTTTTTCAAATTCAATCTGTTATAACTTCGCCTGTATTTGTCCAAAGTTAGAATTTCTTCCAACATTATGAAGACCTTTTTAATATATATATTATGTCTGCATCCAATTTTAAGAATATGTGTTTTTGAAACAATTTTGTGAAATTGACATTTGAAGTGTGTGTTCGTTTTCTTCCAATATAATGAATCCCCTTTTATATATAATAATTCTGCATCAAAAGGTGCAAATGTGTACTTTTGAAATTAAGTCGAGAAATTTATGTTTTAAGTTTCTGTTTCCAAATTCAATATGCTAAATCTTTGCCTATATTTGTCCAAAGTCCGAAATTTGTTCGACATTATGAAGACCTTTTTAAATACATAAATTCTTCATCAAAAGTTGAAAATAATTATTTCTGAAATTTACGGTGTGAATTGACGTCTTAAGTTTCTGTTTTCAAATTCAATCGGTTATATCTTCGCTTATATTTGCACAAAGTCCGAATTTCTTTCAACATTATGAAGCCATTTTTATATATATTAATTCTGCATTAAAATTTGAAAATACGTACATTTGATACAAAATCGAGAAATTTATGTTTTAAGTTTCTGTTTCCAAATTCAATATGTTAAATCTTCGTCTATATTTGTCCAATGTCCTAAATTTATTCGACATTATGAAGCCCTTTTTATATACATAAATTCTGCATTGAAAGTTGAAAATACCTATTTCTGAAATTTATTTGGGCAATTGACTTCTTAAATTTCTGTTTCCAAATTCATCCTGTTATAGCTTCGCCTATATTTGTCCAACGTCAAAATTTCTTTCGATATTATGAAGCCCGTTTTATATATAGTAATTCTGCATCAAAAGTTGAATATACGTATTTTTGAAACAAACTCGAAAAATTTACGTTTCAAGTTTGTGTTTTAAAATTCAATCTGTTATAACTTCGCCTATATTTGTCCAAAGTTAGAATTTCTTCCAACATTATGAAGACATTTTTATATATATTAACTCCGCATCAAAAGTTGAAAATACGTATTTTTTAAATTATTTCGAGAAATTGACATTTGAAGTTTGTGTTAATTTTCTTCCAACACTATGAAGCTCTTTTTATTTATATTAATTCCGCATCAAAAATTGAATATATGCATTTTTTAAATTTATTCGAGAAATTGACGACAAAAATTTCTGATTTCAAATTCAATCTGTCATATCTTCGCCTATATTTGTCCAAAGTCCGAAATTTATTCGGCATTATGAAACCCTTTTTATATATATTAATTCTGAATCAAAAGTTGAAAATACCTACAGTGTCTCACCGTTCATTCGGACCAGTGTCTAGCAAAAATTTAAATTGCCCTGCCATAAACTAATTATTCATTATTTTTCAAAAATTCCAAAGACCGATGGCAGGTACATAAATTAACCACCAAAATGAATATATGATCCCAATAAACTGGGGTTTCCCCACCTGCTAGGTCGGGTTAAGTAAAAAAGTACCTTCATTTTTGGTCAAATCCTATTTGGGCCAGTGGCATTATGGACACCTGGGTGCCATAAAACCCGGATTTTTTACGTCAAGTTGATTATTTTCGGTATAAATAGACCAATCCTTCGTAGTCAGATTAGTTATATCCTTCATCCTGGGTGCAATCAGCCAACAAGGACTATGAGCAAACGGACTACCATTGAACAACGGAATCTCATCCTGGAACACTTCAAGATCGGATATTCACAACGCCAAATAGCTGAAATGGTCAATCTAAGCAAGTCAACTGTATATTATATCATTCGGCACTTCGTCGACCAAAATCGGATAGAGGACAAGGGCAGAATTGCACCAAACAAGATTTTCACCGAACAGGATGAGCGGAGGATCATCAGGAAAATATGGGAAAATCCCAAGCTATCGGCTCCAAAACTGACTCAACAGGTGGAGGAGGATGAAATGGGGAAAAAGCGCAGTGTGGAAACTGTGCGCCAGGTTCTGCGCAACCATGACTTTCATGCCCGAGTACCACGGAGGAAGCCCTTTATAGGCGCAAAAAATAAAGAAGTTAGGATGACGTTCGCCAAAACCCACTTGGACAAGGATTTGGAGTTCTGGAACACAGTCATATTTTCATATGAGTCCAAATTCAACATTTTTGGCTCGGGCGGACGGAATTATGTGTGGCGACAGTCCAATACTGAGTTGAGTCCCAAAAACCTAAAGGCGGCAGGCAAGCACGGCGGAGGAAGTGTCCTGGTATGGGCATGTATCTCGGCAGCCGGCATCCGAAATTTGGTGTCCACTGAAACAACAATGGACAAGAACGTGTACCTCAATATATTAAAGGAAAATGTACTCCAAAGTGCCGAGAAGCTAGGAATCCGACGTACTTTCCGGTTCTACCAGGCCAACTACCAGGACAACAACCAAGCATAAGTCCGGATTAGTACAGTCCTGGCTTATCTGGACCTGCCCCCACATGATAATTCCATTGGCCCAGTCTCCAGGCTTAAATGTTATTAAAAATTTTTGTGGGCTCTGCTGGAAAATAACATCAGGAATCACAGATCCGATCTCAAGAATGCTCTGCTGGATGAGTGGAGCAAAAACAGTCCAGAAACTACCCGGAAGCTGCTATCTTCCATGAATAATAGGTTAAGGGAAGTTGTTAATGCTAGAGGATATCATCTAAGTATTAACATCCTTATTCAAGCTTTTATACGGCAAATATGTTACTTTTTTAAGACTGTCCCAAATAAACGTTGACACGTATTTTGGATATGTTTTCAGTTTTCGACTAATTTTAATTAATTAATTAATATTTTAATAAAAACCAAAGTTTCTTTTTCAAACGTGATGTAACATGAAACAACTGGCATTTAAACATTTTGCGTTTGTTTCTTTGTTTAAACTTTATAGCACTTTACATTTTTTGCTAGACACTGGTCCGAATGAACGGTGAGACACTGTATATCTGATATTTATTCGAGGAATTGACGTCTTAAGTTTCTGTTTCCAAATTCATCCTGTTATAGCATCGCCCATTTTTGTCCAAACTCAAAATTTCATTCTACATTCTGATCCACCTCTTATATATATTAATTCTGCATCAAAAGTTGAAAATACGTACTTCTGAAACAAAATCGAAAACCTGTTATAGCTTCGCCAATATTTGTCCAAAGTCCGAATTTTTTTCGACATTATGAAGCCCCTTAAATATATATTAATTCTCAATCAAAAGTTGAAAATACATATTTTTGAAATTTAATCGAAAAATTTACGTTTTAAATTTGTGTGTTCAAATTCAATCTGTTATAGCTTCGCCAATATTTGTTGAAAGTACGAATTTCATTCGATATTATGAAGACGTTTATATATATATTAATTCTGCATCAAAAGTTGCATCAATAGTTGAAAATACGTGTTTCTGAAATTTAATCCAGGAATTGACGTCTTAAGTTTCTGTTTTTAAATTCAATCTGTTATAGCTTCGCCAATATTTGTCCAAACTCAAAATTTCATTCGACATTATGAAGCCCTTTTTATATATATTAATTCCGCATCAAAAGGCGAAAATATGTACTTTTGAAATTAAGTCGAGAAATTTACGTTTTAAGTTTCTGTTTTCAAATTAG
>JAWNKZ010000007.1:0-33555 GCA_035041615.1 Drosophila anomalipes
ACGTATTGAGTTATACAATCAAAGTAATGAAAGTAAACAGACCGAAGACTGTGCGCGAAGCAATGAAGTGGAGTCACCCGAATTATGTGAAGTTCGAGGACCAGGTGAATGCACTCAATAAGTGGCACAAAAAGAAGTTCAGGCCAAAGGGTAGCGAGTATGTAATGATAAGTTATTCGTTAACAGCAAAATCGTATCGGCTATATTGTCCAGAATCCGAAAAGATGATTGAAAGCAGAGATGCTGTCTTCTTGGAAAACGATTTTGTAGAATCTGTGAGGGACAACAGAGATATAGCGTTATTTGATGAATGTGTGTTACCAAATCAGCAGGCTCAAACAGCCAGTGTAGAATGCGGCAATGAAGAAGTGCAGACAGAAGCAGGTATTGAGTCAGACAATCAAAGTAATGAACGTAACGAGACCGAAGACTGTGCGCGAAGCAATGAAGTGGAGTCACCCGAATTATGTGAAGTTCGAGGACCAGGTTGTATGCAAAAGTTAAGGACTGGTAAGCCGGGCCGTCCCAGGAAGGTATTTAATACTCTTAATATGTTAAGAGCAGAGGATATGCCAATCCCCACAAGTGTAGGTGATGCTATTAATTCAAAACTGAGTAGAGAATGGTCAGCATCACTACAGAAGGAAATTCCAGCACTTGAAGCAAATAATACCTGGGAACTTGTAGATTTGTCAGAGGGAAGAGAGCCATAGGCTGTAAATGGGAAACCGTTAAATGGCTACGTCGACGCGGATTGGGCAAATGATACTGCAGACCGCAAATCATATAGTGGATTCGTCATTCATTGGAGCAGGAGGCGTGATTTCGTGGGAGTCTAAGAAGCAAAGTTTGGTATCTTTGAGCAGTACTGAAGCCGAGTACATCGCATTATCAACTGCGGCGAGAGAGGCGATGTATCTGAAAAAATTGTTAAATGAGATGGGTTTTAAAGAAACTAAATCTGTCATATTATATTGCGACAATCAAAGCGCACAATGTCTAGCTAAGAATCCAACGTTGCATAATCGTAGCAAACATATTGATATTAAGTACCATCATGTTCGAGAGCCGTATGCTAACAACGAGATAGAAATTGAATATGTATGTACAAGCGATATGATGTCTGATACATTATCCAAGAATTTACAAAAGAACAAAATTGTGAAATGTATTAATGAAATTAATTGTTATTAATCTTGGTATGTTCTTAAGTATGTAATCATTGAGACCGTGTTGAAATATGTTCGAAAATCACAGCAACGATTAATACTTAAGTATCGCTATACCGATTAATATCGAAGCTCTGGTCACAGTTGTTAAGTTGCTCTCAATTCTTCAACAAGTAAAGACGCACTTGCGCATAATAAAGATAATCCATAATTAGAAACTGCGTTTGACTCTTCAAATTCCCACGTTATTTACAACAGGTTATGGGCCCAGGGCCATGAAGAGCAGTGGTTGTTATTTTTAATTGCTGTGGGCTATAATAATAATATAATAAACATGAGTGGACAAGGATTATATGCTATATGCCATCGACAAGTTGGTTGGCGAAAACTATGTGTGGTCGGTGCATATGAAAAGTATGCTGGGGCATAACGACTTATGGCCAATTGTTAGCGGAAGAATTGTGAAATCGGAGAGTGCAACTTCGGCTGAAAAAGCTGAGCTTGATACGCGTTACGAAAAGGCATTAGCAAGTATACTGCTGGGTGTAAAAGCGTCACAGATAAGTTTCATTAAGAACTGTGTTTCGGCAAAAGGAGCTTGGGATAAGCTCGCCGGTGTGTATCAACCGTGGACCTGCCAGAAAAATTACGTCGATTCGCAAATTGCTTCGGTTAAGCATGTCAGAGAATTCGGCTGTGCAAAACTACATAAATGAGTTTTTTGATATTGTGGACACGCTAAAGGAAATTGATATGAAGAATTTCTGAAGACATTTTGACAATTTTGCTGATGTCGTGACTTGGAAAAAGTTTTGAAAATTTTGTAGTCGCGATCGAAACGCGAGATCAGTTGCCATTATTGTCTGACTTTAAAATCAAAATAATTAAAGAAGGCAAGAGACAAAAAATAAGCAACGAAGAAGCCGACAACATTGGACAGCAAACGTTTGTGGCGCGTACACACGTACAACGTACAACAGAGCAAGCAAAAAAGTGCATGAAAATAACGGTGCTATGTATGCCAAAAAGTGTTATAGATGCGGACGTGACGGTTATTTTATTGCTCAGTGAAAAGAAAGAATAAATGATAAAGGAGACGAAAAAAGCAACGACTTAAAACAATCGTTCGCTATACTCGCGAGTATGCAGAGTAACATTAAAGTGACAAAATCGATGTGGTGTCTGGACAGTGGCGCTACTGCTCACATGTGTTGTGATAAATCGTGGTTTGTTGACTTTAAAGAGCACAATGAAAAAATTCTTCGCGCTGGCTGTGTGTGTAAATTCAGGAAATTTTTGCATCGAATTAAAAAACGTTTTGTACGTTAGAGAATTGCAAACAAACTTTATATTTCTTTTACTTTACTTTATCTTCAAAAGCCGCGGCAAAGGGTATAAAGTGGTGTTTGAGAGAGAGAGAGAGAGAGAGAGAGCCATAATAAAAGACACTCAAAATGTGACAATACTGGAGGCTACTAAGTGTAGTGACTTATTTACGATTGATGTGAAAATGGAAAATTGTATGTACTCAAATGCAAGCTGCAGTGAATTATGGAAATGGCATAATCGTCTAGGCCACCCAAATATGGCAAGTTTAAAGAATGATGAGATCGTGCACGGTTTGAAATCGATCAAGTAAAACATAGACTTGAAAGGCAATGTATGCTAAACTTGCGCGACTATTAAAATATGCGTTGGCTCGTTTCCAAGGGCATCTGTGAGTCGCGCAAAAGAAGTGTTAAGTCTTGTGCATACAGATATATGCGGACCAATCAATACGATGTCAGCGGAGGGACGCGCTACTTTGCAACATTTATCAACGATTATTCTCGTTATACTTTTGTGTATTTCTTGAAGTCGCGCGATCAAATACTAAAAGCGTTTAAGGAGTTTGTAGTGTTTGCCGAAACACAATGCGGTAAAAAGCTAAAGCAATCCGCAGTGATAACGGCCCTGAGTACGTGAGTCGTAAATTCAATCAATTCTTATCGGAAAACGGAATGAAAAGAGAGCTGACGACACCGTGTACCCCGCAAAAGAACGGCGTTGATGAACACGTAAATTGCACGGTAGTTGAGATGGCCAGCAGTATTTTTTATATATTCTTGTGCGAAAGAGACCCCATGAGGAGAGGCAGTACAGACTGCCGCCTATCTGCCCAATAGCTCGGAGACAAAAACGTTGACAGACAAGGCGCCGTATGAGATGTGGACCGGTAAAAAGCCAACCATGCTACATTGAAGAATATGCGGATCAAAGGTGATTGCACTCAATAAGTGGCACAAAAAGAAGTCCATGCCAAAGGGTAGCGAGTACGTAATGATAGGTTATTCGTTAACAGCAATAGCGTATGGGCTGTATTGTCCAGAATCCGAAAAGTTGATTGAAAGCAGAGATGTGATATTCTCGGAAAAAGATTTTGTAGAATCTGTGAGGGACAACAGAGATATAGCGTTATTTGATGAATGTATGTTACCAAATCAGCAGGCTCAAACAGCCAATGTAGAATGCGGCAATGAAGAAATGCAGGCAGAAGCAGGTATTGAGGTAGACAACCAAAGTAATGAAAGTAACGAGACCGAAGGCAGTGCGCGAAGCAATGAAGTAGAGTCACCCGAATTATGTGAAGTTCGAGGACCAGGTCGTCCACAAAAGTTAAGGACTGGTAAGAAGGGCCGTCCTTGGAAGGTTTTTAATACTCTTAATATGTTAAGAGCAGAGTCGTGAATTCAATCAATTCTTATCGGAAAACGGCATGAAAAGAGAGCTGATGGTACCGTATACCCCGCAACAGAACGGCGTTGCAGAACGCGCAAATCGCATGCTAGTTGAGATGGCCTGGGGTATATTTTATATATTCTGGCGCGAAAGAGACCCTATGGGGAGAGACAGTACAGACTGCCGCCTATCTGCCCAATAGGTCGGAGACAAAAACGTTGATAGACAAGACGCCGTATGGGATGTGGACCGGTAAAAAGCCAACCGTGTCACATTTAAGAATATTCGGCTCAAAGGTGATTGCACTCAATAAGTGACACAAAAAGAAGTTCAGCCCAAAGGGTAGCGAGTATGTAATGATAAGTTATTCGTTAACAGCAAAAACCTATCCGCTGTATTGTTCAGAATCCGAAAAGGTGATTGAAAGCGATTTTGTAGCATGATCAAACAGCCAGTGTAGAACGCGGCAATGAAGAAGTTCAGGCAGAAGCAGGTATTGAGTTAGACAATCAAAGTAATGAAAGTATCGAGACCGAAGACTGTGCGCGAAGCAATGAAGTGGAGTCACCCGAATTATGTGAAGTTCGAGGACGAGGTGGTCCGCAAGAGTTAACGACTGGTCCCAGGAAAGTATTTAATACTCTTAATATGTTAAAAGCAGCGGATGTGCCAATTCCCGCAAGTGTGAGTGATGCTATTAATTCAAAAATGGGGAGAGAATGGTCAGCATCAATACAGAAGGAAATTCAAGCACTTGAAGCAAATAATACCTGTGAACATGTAGATTTGTCAGAGGGAAGAGAACTATATGCGGCTGTAAATGGGAAAACCGTTAAATGGCTACGTCGACGCGGATTGGGCAAATTATACTGCAGACCGCAAATCATATAGTGGATTCGTCTTCATTGGAGCAGGAGGCGTGATTTCGTGGGAGTCTAAGAAGCAAAGTCTGGTATCTTTGAGCAGTACTGAAGCCGAGTACATTGCATTATGAACTGCGGCGAGAGAGGCGATGTATTTGAAAAAATTGTTACATGAGATGAGATTTAAAGAAACTAAATCTGTCTTATTATATTGCGACAATCAAAGCGCACAATGTCTGGCTAAGAATCCAACGTTGCATATTGATATTAAATACCATCATATTCTAGATAGTTCGAATAGTTGTATGCTAACAACGAGATAGAAATTGAATAATTATGTACAAGCGATATGATGTCCGATATATTTACCAAGAATTTACAAAAGAACAAAAATGTGAAATGTATTAATGAAATTAATTGTTATTGATCTTGGTATGTTGTCAAGTATGTAATCATTGAGAGAGTGTTGAAATATGTTTGAATATCACAGCAACGATTAATTCTTAAGTATCGCTACACCGATTAATATCGAAGCTCTGGTCACAGTTGTTAAGTTGCTCTCAATTCTTCAACAAGTAAAGACGCACTCGCGCATAATAAAGATAATCCATAAATAAAATTGAATGCAACTCTCATATATATATATTAAAGCATAATCAAAAAGCCCTGGTTTTTGAAAATTGGTACACGTTTGACAATGTCATTGGTTTGGCAATTTTTGAACTGTCATTAAAAGGATTTCGAGATAGAGTCGCCTTTCTTAAATGGAATGCAGTTCTCATAGAGATTTCAACCCATGGTCACAAAGCGCTGGTTTTCGAAAATGGGGGCACTTTTGACAAAGTTATGGTTTTTGAAAGATTTTGAGCGTCTCCAAGAGCACTTCTGAGGGTAGAATTTTAAAACGAGTTTCGTTCTAGAATCGCGTTTCAAACTTCGAATGCAGCTCTCATGTTGTTTTTATGTTAAAGCACAATAAAAAAGACATGTTTTTTTTTGAAAATTGGGGCACTTTTGACTATGTCATGGCTTTGCCATGTTTGAACTGTCATTAGAAGGAGTTTCTGAACGAATTATTTTAACATGAGCTTCGAGATAGATTCGCGCACTTAAGTTTGAATTCAGTTCTCATATAAAGAGAATCAAATGATAAAAAAAAAACTATGGTTTCTTTAAATATGGCAACTCTTGCCAAACTTTTTGAGGGAGAATTTTACAATGAGTTTTGAGATAGATTCAGTTTTCTTACATGGAATGCAGTTCTCATAAAGATTTCAAACCGTGATCACTTTGCGCTTGTTTTTGAAACTAGGTACACTTTTGACAGGACTTGAACAGTCCAACGAGCATTTTTTTAGAGAAGAATGTTAAAATGAGTTTCGTTCTAGAATCGAGTTGCAAACTGTTGAAATATGTTTGAATATCACAGCAACGATTAATACTTAAGTATCGCTATACCGATTAATATCGAAGCTCTGGCCACACATTTATTGTGTTCTCTTTTTGCATTGCATTCTCCTAAGTTGTTGCTCTCAATACTTCAACAAGTTTGATACGCGTGACGAAAAGGCATTAGCAAGTATACTGCTGGGTGTAAAAGCGTCACAGATAAGTTTTATTAAGAATTGTGTTTCGGCAAAAGAAGCTTGGGATAAGCTCGCCGGTGTGTATCAACCGCGTGGACCTGCCAGAAAAATTACGTTGTTTTGAAAATTGCTTCGGTTAAGCTTGTCAGAGAATTCAGCTGTGCAAAACTACATAAATGAGTTTTCCGATATAGTGGACAAGCTAAAGGAGATTGATATGGAAATTTCTGAAGACATTTTGAGAATCAAAAAATAAGGAACGAAGAAGCCGACAACAGTGGACAGCAGGCGTTTGTGTCGCGTACACACGTACAACGTACAACCGAACAAGCAAACACTCCATGAAAATAACGGTGCTATGCATGCCAAAAAGTGTTATAGATGCGGCTGTGCAGGTCATTTTATTGCTCAGTGCAAAGAAAGAATAAATGATAAAGGAGAAGAAAAAAAGCAACGACTTAAAACGATCGCTCGTGCAGAGTAACAGTAAAGTGACAAAATCGATGTGGTGTCTGGACAGTGGCGCTACTGCTCACATGTGTTGTGATAAATCGTGGTTTGTTGACTTTAAAAAGCATAATGAAAAAATTCTTCTCGATGCCGAAAATTTCATAAGAGCCGAAGGCATTGGTACCGTGTGTGTAAATTCGGGAAATTTTTGCATCGAATTAAAACAAGTTTTGTACGTTAGAGAATTGCAATCAAACATTATATTTCTTTTACATTACTTTATATTCAAAAGGCGTGGCATAAGGGTATAAGTGGTGTTTAAGAGAGAGAGAGAGAGAGAGAGCCATAACAAAAGGCACTCAAAATGTGACAATACTGGAGGCTACTAAGTGTAGTGACTTATTTACGATTGATGTGAAAATGGAAAAGTGTATGTAGTAAATTATGGAAATGACATAATCATTTAGGCCATCAAAATATGGTAAGTTTGAAGAAAATGACATTTAATGAGATCGATCACGGTTTGGAATCGATCAAGAAAAACATAGACTTTAAGGGCGATGTGTGCAAAACTTGCGCGAATAGCAAAATATGCGTTGGATCGTTTCCAAGGGCATCTGAGAGTCGCGCAAATGAAGTCTTAAGTCTTGTGCATAGAGACATATGCGGATCAATTAATACGACGTCTGCCGGAGGGGCACGGTACTTTGCGACATTTATCGACGATTATTCTCGATTATGTATTTCTTGAAGTCGCGGGACCAAATACTAAAAGCGTTTAAAGACTTTGTAGTGTTTGCCGAAAGACAATGAAAACTGCATAAAAAGAAAGCTGACGGTACCGTATACCCCGCAACAGAATGGCGTTGCAGGGCGCGCAAATCGCACGCTAGTTGAGATGGCCAGGAGTATTTTTTATAGATTCTGGTGCGAAAGAGACCCTATGGGGAGAGACAGTACAGACTGCCGCCTATCTGCGCAATAGGTCGGAGACAAAAACATTGATAGACAAGACGCCGTATGAGATGTGGACCGGTAAAAAGCCAACCGTGTCACATTTAAGAATATTCGGCTCAAGAGTGATTGCACTCAATAAGTGTCACAAAAAGAAGTTTAGGCCAAAGGGTAGCGAGTATGTAATGATAGGTTATTCGTTAACAGCAAAAGCGTATCGGCTGTATTGTCCAGAATCCGAAAAGGTGATTGAAAGCAGAGACATGATATTCTTTGAAAAAGATTTTGTAGCATGCTCAAACAGCCAGTGTAGAACGCGGCAATGAAGAAGTGCAGGCAGAAGCAGGTATTGACCCTGACAATCAAAGTAATGAAAGTAACGAGACCGAAGCCTGTGCGCGAAGCAATGAAGTGGAGTCACCCGAATTATGTGAAGTTCGAGGACCAGGTCGTCCGCAAAAGTTAACGACTGGTGAGCCGCGCCGTCCCAGGAAAGTATTTAATACTCTTAATATGTTAAAAGCAGAGGATGTGCCAATTCCCGCAAGTGTGGGTGATGTTAATAATGCGAAAATGGGTAGAGAATGGTCAGCATCAATACAGAAGGAAATGCAAGCACTTGAAGCATATAATACCTGCGAACTTGTAGATTTGCCAGAGGGCAAAAAATGGGAAAACCGTTAAATAGCTACGTCGACGCGGATTGGGCAAATGATACTGCAGACCGCAAATCATATAGTGGATTCGTCTTCATTGGAGCAGGAGGCGTGATTTCGTGGGAGTCTAAGAAGCAAAGTCGGGTATCTTTGAGCAGTACTGAAGCCAAGTACATTGCATTATCAACTGCGGCGAGAGAGGCCAACTATCTGAAAAAATTGTTACATGAGATGAGATTTAAAGAAACTAAATCTGTCTTATTATATTGCGACAATCAAAGCGCACAATGTCAAGCTAAGAATCCAACGTTGCATAATCGTAGCATACATATTGATATTAAATACCATCATATTCTAGATAGTTCGAATAGTTGTATGCTAACAACGAGATAGAAATTGAATAATTATGTACAAGCGATATGATGTCTGATATATTTACCAAGAATTTACAAAAGAACAAAAATGTGAAATGTATTAATGAAATTAATTGTAAATAATCTTGGTATGTTGTTAAGTATGTAATCATTGAGAGAGTGTTGAAATATGTTTGAATATCACAGCAACAATTAATACTTAAGTATCGCTATACCGATTAATATCGAAGCTATGGCCACGGTTACTGAGTTGCTCTCAATTCTTCAACAAGACGCACTCGCGGATAATAAAGATAATCCATAAATAGAAACTGCGTTTGACTCTTCATTTTGCCACTTTATTTACAACACAATCATTGAATGCAACTCTCATATATATATATATATATTAAAGCATAATCAGAAAGCCCTGGTTTTCGAAAATTGTCATTAAAATTGTCATTAAAAGGATTTCGAGATAGAGTCGACTTTCTTAAATGGAATGCAGTTCTCATAGAGATTTCAACCCATGGTCACAAAGCGCTGGTTTTCGAAAATGGGGGCACTTTTGACAAAGTTATGGTTTTTGAAAGATTTTGAGCGTCTCCAAGAGCACTTTTGAGGGTATAATTTTAAAATGAGTTTCGTTCTAGAATCGCGTTTCAAACTTCGAATGCAACTCTCATGTTGTTTTTATGTTAAAGCACAATAAAAAAGACATGTTTTTTTTTGAAAATTGGGGCACTTTTGACTATGTCATGGCTTTGCCATGTTTGAACTGTCATTAGAAGGAGTTTCTGAACGAATTATTTTAACATGAGCTTCGAGATAGATTCGCGCACTTAAGTTTGAATTCAGTTCTCATATAAAGAGAATCAAATGATAAAAAAAAACTATGGTTTCTTCAAATATGGCAACTCTTGCCAAACTTTTTGAGGGAGAATTTTACAATGAGTTTTGAGATAGATTCACTTTTCTTACATGGAATGCAGTTCTCATAAAGATTTCAAACCGTGATCACTTTGCGCTTGTTTTTGAAACTAGGTATACTTTTGACAGGACTTGAACAGTCCAACGAGCATTTTTTTAGAGAAGAATGTTAAAATGAGTTTCGTTCTAGAATCAAGTTTCAAACTGTTGAAATATGTTTGAATATCACAGCAACGATTAATACTTAAGTATCGCTATACCGATTAATATCGAAGCTCTGGTCACACATTTATTGTGTTCTCTTTTTGCATTGCATTCTCCTAAGTTGTTGCTCTCAATACTTCAACAAGTTTGATACACGTGACGAAAAGGCATTAGCAAGTTTGTGTTTCGGCAAAAGAAACTTGGGATAAGCTCGCCGGTGTGTATCAACCGCGTGGACCTGCCAGATAAATTACGCTGTTTCGAAAATTGCTTCGGTTAAGCTTGTCAGAGAATTCAGCTGTGCAAAACTACATAAATGAGTTTTCCGATATAGTGGACAAGCTAAAGGAGATTGATATGGAAATTTCTGAAGACATTTTGAGAATCAAAAAATAAGGAACGAAGAAGCCGACAACAGTGGACAGCAGCGTTTGTGTCGCGTACACACGTACAACGTACAACCGAACAAGCAAATAGTGCATGAAAATATCGGTGCTATGCATGCCAAAAAGTGTTATAGTTGCGGCCGTGCAGGTCATTTTATTGCTCAGTGCAAAGAAAGAATAAATGATAAAGGAGAAGAAAAAAAGCAACGACTTAAAACGATCGTTCGTGCAGAGTAATAGTAAAGTAACAAAATCGACGTGGTGTCTGGACAGTGGCGCCACTGCTCACATGTGTTGTGATAAATCGTGGTTTGTTGACTTTAAAAAGCATAAAGAAAAAATTCTTCTCGCTGGCGAAAATTTCATAAGAGCCGAAGGCATTGGTACTGTGTGTGTAAATTCGGGAAATTTTTGCATCGAATTAAAACAAGTTTTGCACGTTAGAGAATTGCAATCAAACTTTATATTTCTTTTACATTACTTTATATTCAAAAGGCGTAGCATAAGGGTATAAGTGGTGTTTAAGAGAGAGAGAGAGAGAGAGAGAGCCATAACAAAAAACACTCAAAATGTGAAAAAACTGGAGGCTACTAAGTGTAGTGACTTATTTACGATTGATGTGAAAATGGAAAAGTGTATGTAGTAAATTATGGAAATGACATAATCATTTAGGCCATCAAAAAATGGCAAGTTTGAAGAAAATGACATTTAATGAGATCGATCACGGTTTGGAATCGATCAAGAAAAACATAGACTTGAAAGGCGATGTGTCCGAAACTTGCGCGAATAGTAAAATATGCGTTGGATCGTTTCCAAGGGCATCTGAGAGTCGCGCAAATGAAGTCTTAAGTCTTGTGCATAGAGACATATGCGGATCAATTAATACGACGTCTGCCGGAGGGGCGCGGTACTATGCAACATTTATCGACGATTATTCTCGTTATACTTTTATGTATTTCTTGAAGTCGCGGGACCAAATACTAAAAGCGTTTAAAGACTTTTTAGTGTTTGCCGAAAGACAATGCAGTAAAAACCTAAAACCAATCCCCAGCGATAACGGCCCTGAGTACGTGAGACGTGAATTTAATCAATTCTTACCGGAAAACTGCATAAAAAGAAAGCTGACGGTACCGTATACCCCGCAACAGAACGCCGTTGCAGACCGCGCAAATCGCATGCTAGTTGAGATGGCCTGGAGTATATTTTATATATTCTGGCGCGAAAGAGACCCTATGGGGGAGACAGTACAGACTGCCGCCTATCTGCGCAATAGGTCGGAGACAAAAACGTTGATAGACAAGACGCCGTATGAGATGTGGACCGGTAAAAAGCCAACCGTGTCACATTTAAGAATATTCGGCTCAAAGGTGATTGCACTCAATAAGTGTCACAAAAAGAAGTTTAGGCCAAAGGGTAGCGAGTATGTAATGATAGGTTATTCGTTAACAGCAAAAGCGTATCGGCTGTATTGTCCAGAATCCGAAAAGGTGATTGAAAGCAGAGACATGATATTCTTTGAAAAAGATTTTGTAGCATGCTCAAACAGCCAGTGTAGAACGCGGCAATGAAAAAGTGCAGGCAGAAGCAGGTATTGACTCAGACAATCAAAGTAATGAAAGTAACGAGACCGAAGACTGTGCGCGAAGCAATGAAGTGGAGTCACCCGAATTATGTGAAGTTAGAGGACCAGGTCGTCCGCAAAAGTTAACGACTGGTGAGCCGCGACGTCCCAGGAAAGTATTTAATACTCCTAATATGTTAAAAGCAGAGGATGTGCCAATTCCCGCAAGTGTGGGTGATGCTATTAATTCAAAAATGGGTAGAGAATGGTCAGCATCAATACAGAAGGAAATTCAAGCACTTGAAGCAAATAATACCTGTGAACATGTAGATTTGTCAGAGGGAAGAGAGCTATATGCGGCTGTAAATGGGAAAACCGTTAAATGGCTACGTCGACGCGGATTGGGCAAATTATACTGCAGACCGCAAATCATATAGTGGATTCGTCTTCATTGGAGCAGGAGGCGTGATTTCGTGGGAGTCTAAGAAGCAAAGTCTGGTATCTTTGAGCAGTACTGAAGCCGAGTACATTGCATTATCAACTGCGGCGAGTGGGGCGATGTATTTGAAAAAATTGTTACATGAGATGAGATTTAAAGAAACTAAATCTGTCTTATTATATTGCGACAATCAAAGCGCACAATGTCTAGCTAAGAATCCAACGTTGCATAATCGTAGCATACATATTGATATTAAATACCATCATGTTCGAGATAGTTCGAATAGTTGTATGCTAACAACGAGATAGAAATTGAATAATTATGTACAAGCGATATGATGTCTGATATATTTACCAAGAATTTTCAAAAGAACAAAAATGTGAAATGTATTAATGAAATTAATTGTTAATAATCTTGGTATGTTGTTAAGTATGTAATCATTGAGAGAGTGTTGAAATATGTTTGAATATCACAGCAACGATTAATTCTTAAGTATCTCTACACCGATTAATATCGAAGCTCTGGTCATAGTTGTTAAGAATTGAGAGCAAATTCTTCAACAAGTAAAGACGCACTCGGGCATAATAAAGATAGTCCATAAATAAAATTGAATGCAACTCTCATATATATATATTAAAGCATAATCAAAAAGCCCTGGTTTTTGAAAATTGGTACACGTTTGACAATGTCATTGGTTTGGCAATTTTTGAACTGTCATTAAAAGGATTTCGAGATAGAGTCGTCTTTCTTAAATGGAATGCCGTTCTCATAGAGATTTCAACCCATGGTCACAAAGCGCTGGTTTTCGAAAATGGGGGCACTTTTGACAGGACTTGAACAGTCCAACGAGCATTTTTTTAGAGAAGAATGTTAAAATGAGTTTCGTTCTAGAATCGAGTTGCAAACTGTTGAAATATGTTTGAATATCACAGCAACGATTAATACTTAAGTATCGCTATACCGATTAATATCGAGGCTCTGGTCACACATTAATTGTGTTCTCTTTTTGCATTGCATTCTCCTAAGTTGTTGCTCTCAATACTTCAACAAGTTTGATACGCGTGACGAAAAGGCATTAGCAAGTTTGTGTTTCGGCAAAAGAAGCTTGGGATAAGCTCGCCGGTGTGTATCAACCGCGTGGACCTGCCAGATAAATTACGCTGTTTCGAAAATTGCTTTGGTTAAGCTTGTCAGAGAATTCAGCTGTGCAAAACTACATAAATGAGTTTTCCGATATAGTGGACAAGCTAAAGGAGATTGATATGGAAATTTCTGAAGACATTTTGAGAATCAAAAAATAAGGAACGAAGAAGCCGACAACAGTGGACAGCAGCGTTTGTGTCGCGTACACACGTACAACGTACAACCGAACAAGCAAATAGTCCATGAAAATAACGGTGCTATGCATGCCAAAAAGTGTTATAGATGCGGCCGTGCAGGGCATTTTATTGCTCAGTGCAAAGAAAGAATAAATGATAAAGGAGAAGAAAAAAAGCAACGACTTAAAACGATCGTTCGTGCAGAGTAACAGTAAAGTAACAAAATCGACGTGGTGTCTGGACAGTGGCGCCACTGCTCACATGTGTTGTGATAAATCGTGGTTTGTTGACTTTAAAAAGCATAATGAAAAAATTCTTCTCGCTGGCGAAAATTTCATAAGAGCCGAAGGCATTGGTACTGTGTGTGTAAATTCGGGAAATTTTTGCATCGAATTAAAACAAGTTTTGCACGTTAGAAAATTGCAATCAAACTTTATATTTCTTTTACATTACTTTATATTCAAAAGGCGTAGCATAAGGCTATAAGTGGTGTTTAAGAGAGAGAGAGAGAGAGAGCCATAACAAAAAACACTCAAAATGTGAAAAAATTGGAGGCTACTAAGTGTAGTGACTTATTTGCGATTGATGTGAAAATGGAAAAGTGTATGTAGTAAATTATGGAAATGACATAATCATTTAGGCCATCAAAAAATGGCAACTTTGAAGAAAATGACATTTAATGAGATCGATCACGGTTTGGAATCGATCAAGAAAAACATAGACTTGAAAGGCGATGTGTCCGAAACTTGCGCGAATAGTAAAATATGCGTTGGATCGTTTCCAAGGGCATCTGAGAGTCGCGAAAATGAAGTCTTAAGTCTTGTGCATAGAGACATATGCGGATCAATTAATACGACGTCTGCCGGAGGGGCGCGGTACTTTGCGATATTTATCGACGATTATTCGCGTTATACTTTTATGTATTTCGTGAAGTCGCGGGACCAAATACTAAAAGCGTTTAAAGACTTTTTAGTGTTTGCCGAAAGACAATGCGATAAAAACCTAAAAGCAATCCGCAGCGATAACGGTCCTGAGTACGTGAGACGTGAATGTAATCAATTCTTGCCGGAAAACTGCATAAAAAGAAAGCTGACGGTACCGTATACCCCGCAACAGAACGGCGTTGCAGACCGCGCAAATCGCACGCTAGTTGAGATGGCCAGGAGTATATTTTATATATTCTGGCGCGAAAGAGACCCTATGGGGAGAGACAGTACAGACTGCCGCCTATCTGCGCAATAGGTCGGAGACAAAAACGTTGATAGACAAGACGCCGTATGGGATGTGGACCGGTAAAAAGCCAACCGTGTCACATTTAAGAATATTCGGCTCAAAGGTGATTGCACTCAATAAGTGTCACAAAAAGAAGTTTAGGCCAAAGGGTAGCGAGTATGTAATGATAGGTAATTCGTTAACAGCAAAAGCGTATCGGCTGTATTGTCCAGAATCCGAAAAGGTGATTGAAAGCAGAGACATGATATTCTTGGAAAAAGATTTTGTAGCATGCTCAAACAGCCAGTGTAGAACGCGGCAATGAAGAAGTGCAGGCAGAAGCAGGTATTGACCCAGACAATCAAAGTAATGAAAGTAACGAGACCGAAGACTGTGCGCGAAGCAATGAAGTGGAGTCACCCGAATTATGTGAAGTTAGAGGACCAGGTCGTCCGCAAGAGTTAACGACTGGTGAGCCGCGACGTCCCAGGAAAGTATTTAATACTCCTAATATGTTAAAAGCAGAGGATGTGCCAATTCCCGCAAGTGTGGGTGATGCTATTAATTCAAAAATGGGTAGAGAATGGTCAGCATCAATACAGAAGGAAATTCAAGCACTTGAAGCAAATAATACCTGTGAACATGTAGATTTGTCAGAGGGAAGAGAGCTATATACGGCTGTAAATGGGAAAACCGTTAAATGGCTACGTCGACGCGGATTGGGCAAATGATACTGCAGACCGCAAATCATATAGTGGATTCGTCTTCATTGGAGCAGGAGGCGTGATTTCGTGGGAGTCTAAGAAGCATAGTCTGGTATCTTTGAGAAGTACTGAAGCCGAGTACATTGCATTATGAACTGCGGCGAGAGAGGCGATGTATTTGAAAAAATTGTTACATGAGATGAGATTTAAAGAAACTAAATCTGTCTTATTATATTGCGACAATCAAAGCGCACAATGTCTGGCTAAGAATCCAACGTTGCATATTGATATTAAATACCATCATGTTCGAGATAGTTCGAATAGTTGTATGCTAACAACGAGATAGAAATTGAATAATTATGTACAAGCGATATGATGTCCGATATATTTACCAAGAATTTACAAAAGAACAAAAATGTGAAATGTATTAATGAAATTAATTGTTATTGATCTTGGTATGTTGTCAAGTATGTAATCATTGAGAGAGTGTTGAAATATGTTTGAATATCACAGCAACGATTAATTCTTAAGTATCGCTACACCGATTAATATCGAAGCTCTGGTCACAGTTGTTAAGTTGCTCTCAATTCTTCAACAAGTAAAGACGCACTCGCGCATAATAAAGATAATCCATAAATAAAATTGAATGCAACTCTCATATATTAAAGCATAATCAAAAAGCCCTGGTTTTTGAAAATTGGTACACGTTTGACAATGTCATTGGTTTGGCAATTTTTGAACTGTCATTAAAAGGATTTCGAGATAGAGTCGCCTTTCTTAAATGGAATGCAGTTCTCATAGAGATTTCAACCCATGGTCACAAAGCGCTGGTTTTCGAAAATGGGGGCACTTTTGACAAAGTTATGGCTTTGGAAAGATTTTGAGCGTCTCCAAGAGCACTTCTGAGGGTAGAATTTTAAAACGAGTTTCGTTCTAGAATCGCGTTTCAAACTTCGAATGCAGCTCTCATGTTGTTTTTATGTTAAAGCACAATAAAAAAGACATGTTTTTTTTTGAAAATTGGGGCACTTTTGACTATGTCATGGCTTTGCCATGTTTGAACTGTCATTAGAAGGAGTTTCTGAACGAATTATTTTAACATGAGCTTCGAGATAGATTCGCGCACTTAAGTTTGAATTCAGTTCTCATATAAAGAGAATCAAATGATAAAAAAAAACTATGGTTTCTTTAAATATGGCAACTCTTGCCAAAATTTTTGAGGGAGAATTTTACAATGAGTTTTGAGATAGATTCACTTTTCTTACATGGAATGCAGTTCTCATAAAGATTTCAAACCGTGATCACTTTGCGCTTGTTTTTGAAACTAGGTACACTTTTGACAGGACTTGAACAGTCCAACGAGCATTTTTTGAGAGAAGAATGTTAAAATGAGTTTCGTTCTAGAATCGAGTTGCAAACTGTTGAAATATGTTTGAATATCACAGCAACGATTAATACTTAAGTATCGCTATACCGATTAATATCGAAGCTCTGGCCACACATTTATTGTGTTCTCTTTTTGCATTGCATTCTCCTAAGTTGTTGCTCTCAATACTTCAACAAGTTTGATACGCGTGACGAAAAGGCATTAGCAAGTATACTGCTGGGTGTAAAAGCGTCACAGATAAGTTTTATTAAGAATTGTGTTTCGGCAAAAGAAGCTTGGGATAAGCTCGCCGGTGTGTATCAACCGCGTGGACCTGCCAGAAAAATTACGTTGTTTTGAAAATTGCTTCGGTTAAGCTTGTCAGAGAATTCAGCTGTGCAAAACTACATAAATGAGTTTTCCGATATAGTGGACAAGCGAAAGGAAATCCATATGGAAATTTCTGAAGACATTTTGAAAATTTTGTTGATGTCGGGACTTGGAAAAAGTTTTGAAAATTTTGTCGTCGCGTTCGAAACGCGAGAGCAGTTACCATTACTGTCTGACCTTAAAATCAAAATAATTGAAGAAGGAAAGAGACAAAAAATAAGGAACGAAGAAGCCGACAACAGTGGTCAGCACGCGTTTGTGTCGCGTACACACGTACAACGTACAACCGAACAAGCAAACAGTGCATGAAAATAACGGTGCTATGCATGCCAAAAAGTGTTATAGATGCGGCCGTGAAGGATAACGGTGCTATGCATGCCAAAAAGTGTTATAGATGCGGCCGTGCAGGGCATTTTATTGTTCAGTGCAAAGAAAGAATAAATGATAAAGGAGAAGAAAAAACGCAACGACATAAAACGATCGTTCGTGCAGAGTAACAGTCAAGTAACAAAATCGACGTGGTGTCTGGACAGTGGCGCCACTGCTCACATGTGTTGTGATAAATTGTGGTTTGTTGACTTTAAAAAGCATAATGAAAAAATTCTTCTCGCTGGCGAAAATTTCATAAGAGCCGAAGGCATTGGTACTGTGTGTGTAAATTCGGGAAATTTTTGCATCGAATTAAAACAAGTTTTGTACGTTAGAGAATTGCAATCAAACATTATATTTCTTTTACATTACTTTCTATTCAAAAGTGTATAAGTGGTGTTTAAGAGAGAGATAGAGAGAGAGCCTTAACAAAAGGCACTCAAAATGTGACAATACTGGAGGCTACTAAGTGTAGTGACTTATTTACGATTGATGTGAAAATGGAAAAGTGTATGTAGTAAATTATGGAAATGACATAATCATTTAGGCCATCAAAATATGGTAAGTTTGAAGAAAATGACATTTAATGAGATCGATCACGGTTTGGAATCGATCAAGAAAAACATAGACTTTAAGGGCGATGTGTGCGAAACTTGCGCGGATAGCAAAATATGCATTGGATCGTTTCCAAGGGCATCTGAGAGTCGCGAAAATGAAGTCTTAAGTCTTGTGCATAGAGACATATGCGGATCAATTAATACGATGTCTGCCAGAGGGGTGCGGTACTTTGCGATATTTATCGACGATTATTCGCGTTATACTTTTATGTATTTCTTGAAGTCGCGGGACCAAATACTAAAAGCGTTTAAAGACTTTTTAGTGTTTGCCGAAAGACAATGCGATAAAAACCTAAAAGCAATCCGCAGCGATAACGGTCCTGAGTACGTGAGACGTGAATGTAATCAATTCTTGCCGGAAAACTGCATAAAAAGAAAGCTGACGGTACCGTATACCCCGCAACAGAACGGCGTTGCAGACCGCGCAAATCGCACGCTAGTTGAGATGGCCAGGAGTATATTTTATATATTCTGGCGCGAAAGAGATGGGGAGAGACAGTACAGACTGCCGCCTATCTGCGCAATAGGTCGGAGACAAAAACGTTGATAGACAAGACGCCGTATGGGATGTGGACCGGTAAAAAGCCAACCGTGTCACATTTAAGAATATTCGGCTCAAAGGTGATTGCACTCAATAAGTGTCACAAAAAGAAGTTTAGGCCAAAGGGTAGCGAGTATGTAATGATAGGTAATTCGTTAACAGCAAAAGCGTATCGGCTGTATTGTCCAGAATCCGAAAAGGTGATTGAAAGCAGAGACATGATATTCTTGGAAAAAGATTTTGTAGCATGCTCAAACAGCCAGTGTAGAACGCGGCAATGAAGAAGTGCAGGCAGAAGCAGGTATTGACCCAGACAATCAAAGTAATGAAAGTAACGAGACCGAAGACTGTGCGCGAAGCAATGAAGTGGAGTCACCCGAATTATGTGAAGTTAGAGGACCAGGTCGTCCGCAAGAGTTAACGACTGGTGAGCCGCGACGTCCCAGGAAAGTATTTAATACTCCTAATATGTTAAAAGCAGAGGATGTGCCAATTCCCGCAAGTGTGGGTGATGCTATTAATTCAAAAATGGGTAGAGAATGGTCAGCATCAATACAGAAGGAAATTCAAGCACTTGAAGCAAATAATACCTGTGAACATGTAGATTTGTCAGAGGGAAGAGAGCTATATCCGGCTGTAAATGGGAAAACCGTTAAATGGCTACGTCGACGCGGATTGGGCAAATGATACTGCAGACCGCAAATCATATAGTGGATTCGTCTTCATTGGAGCAGGAGGCGTGATTTCGTGGGAGTCTAAGAAGCATAGTCTGGTATCTTTGAGAAGTACTGAAGCCGAGTACATTGCATTATGAACTGCGGCGAGAGAGGCGATGTATTTGAAAAAATTGTTACATGAGATGAGATTTAAAGAAACTAAATCTGTCTTATTATATTGCGACAATCAAAGCGCACAATGTCTGGCTAAGAATCCAACGTTGCATATTGATATTAAATACCATCATGTTCGAGATAGTTCGAATAGTTGTATGCTAACAACGAGATAGAAATTGAATAATTATGTACAAGCGATATGATGTCCGATATATTTACCAAGAATTTACAAAAGAACAAAAATGTGAAATGTATTAATGAAATTAATTGTTAATAATCTTGGTATGTTGTTAAGTATGTAATCATTGAGAGAGTGTTGAAATATGTTTGAGTATCACAGCAACGATTAATTCTTAAGTATCGCTACACCGATTAATATCGAAGCTCTGGTCACAGTTGTTAAGTTGCTCTCAATTCTTCAACAAGTAACGACGCACTCGGGCATAATAAAGATAATCCATAAATAAAATTGAATGCAACTCTCATATATATATATTAAAGCATAATCAAAAAGCCCTGGTTTTTGAAAATTGGTACACGTTTGACAATGTCATTGGTTTGGCAATTTTTGAACTGTCATTAAAAGGATTTCGAGATAGAGTCGCCTTTCTTAAATGGAATGCAGTTCTCATAGAGATTTCAACCCATGGTCACAAAGCGCTGGTTTTCGAAAATGGGGGCACTTTTGACAAAGTTATGGCTTTGGAAAGATTTTGAGCGTCTCCAAGAGCACTTCTGAGGGTAGAATTTTAAAACGAGTTTCGTTCTAGAATCGCGTTTCAAACTTCGAATGCAGCTCTCATGTTGTTTTTATGTTAAAGCACAATAAAAAAGACATGTTTTTTTTTGAAAATTGGGGCACTTTTGACTATGTCATGGCTTTGCCATGTTTGAACTGTCATTAGAAGGAGTTTCTGAACGAATTATTTTAACATGAGCTTCGAGATAGATTCGCGCACTTAAGTTTGAATTCAGTTCTCATATAAAGAGAATCAAATGATAAAAAAAAACTATGGTTTCTTTAAATATGGCAACTCTTGCCAAAATTTTTGAGGGAGAATTTTACAATGAGTTTTGAGATAGATTCACTTTTCTTACATGGAATGCAGTTCTCATAAAGATTTCAAACCGTGATCACTTTGCGCTTGTTTTTGAAACTAGGTACACTTTTGACAGGACTTGAACAGTCCAACGAGCATTTTTTGAGAGAAGAATGTTAAAATGAGTTTCGTTCTAGAATCGAGTTGCAAACTGTTGAAATATGTTTGAATATCACAGCAACGATTAATACTTAAGTATCGCTATACCGATTAATATCGAAGCTCTGGCCACACATTTATTGTGATCTCTTTTTGCATTGCATTCTCCTAAGTTGTTGCTCTCAATACTTCAACAAGTTTGATACGCGTGACGAAAAGGCATTAGCAAGTATACTGCTGGGTGTAAAAGCGTCACAGATAAGTTTTATTAAGAATTGTGTTTCGGCAAAAGAAGCTTGGGATAAGCTCGCCGGTGTGTATCAACCGCGTGGACCTGCCAGAAAAATTACGTTGTTTTGAAAATTGCTTCGGTTAAGCTTGTCAGAGAATTCAGCTGTGCAAAACTACATAAATGAGTTTTCCGATATAGTGGACAAGCGAAAGGAAATCCATATGGAAATTTCTGAAGACATTTTGAAAATTTTGTTGATGTCGGGAATTGGAAAAAGTTTTGAAAATTTTGTCGTCGCGTTCGAAACGCGAGAGCAGTTGCCATTACTGTCTGACCTTAAAATCAAAATAATTGAAGAAGGAAAGAGACAAAAAATAAGGAACGAAGAAGCCGACAACAGTGGTCAGCACGCGTTTGTGTCGCGTACACACGTACAACGTACAACCGAACAAGCAAACAGTGCATGAAAATAACGGTGCTATGCATGCCAAAAAGTGTTATAGATGCGGCCGTGAAGGATAACGGTGCTATGCATTCCAAAAAGTGTTATAGATGCGGCCGTGCAGGGCATTTTATTGTTCAGTGCAAAGAAAGAATAAATGATAAAGGAGAAGAAAAAACGCAACGACATAAAACGATCGTTCGTGCAGAGTAACAGTCAAGTAACAAAATCGACGTGGTGTCTGGACAGTGGCGCCACTGCTCACATGTGTTGTGATAAATTGTGGTTTGTTGACTTTAAAAAGCATAATGAAAAAATTCTTCTCGCTGGCGAAAATTTCATAAGAGCCGAAGGCATTGGTACTGTGTGTGTAAATTCGGGAAATTTTTGCATCGAATTAAAACAAGTTTTGTACGTTAGAGAATTGCAATCAAACATTATATTTCTTTTACATTACTTTCTATTCAAAAGTGTATAAGTGGTGTTTAAGAGAGAGATAGAGAGAGAGCCTTAACAAAAGGCACTCAAAATGTGACAATACTGGAGGCTACTAAGTGTAGTGACTTATTTACGATTGATGTGAAAATGGAAAAGTGTATGTAGTAAATTATGGAAATGACATAATCATTTAGGCCATCAAAATATGGTAAGTTTGAAGAAAATGACATTTAATGAGATCGATCACGGTTTGGAATCGATCAAGAAAAACATAGACTTTAAGGGCGATGTGTGCGAAACTTGCGCGGATAGCAAAATATGCATTGGATCGTTTCCAAGGGCATCTGAGAGTCGCGAAAATGAAGTCTTAAGTCTTGTGCATAGAGACATATGCGGATCAATTAATACGATGTCTGCCAGAGGGGTGCGGTACTTTGCGATATTTATCGACGATTATTCGCGTTATACTTTTATGTATTTCTTGAAGTCGCGGGACCAAATACTAAAAGCGTTTAAAGACTTTTTAGTGTTTGCCGAAAGACAATGCGATAAAAACCTAAAAGCAATCCGCAGCGATAACGGTCCTGAGTACGTGAGACGTGAATGTAATCAATTCTTGCCGGAAAACTGCATAAAAAGAAAGCTGACGGTACCGTTTACCCCGCAACAGAACGGCGTTGCAGACCGCGCAAATCGCACGCTAGTTGAGATGGCCAGGAGTATATTTTATATATTCTGGCGCGAAAGAGACCCTATGGGGAGAGACAGTACAGACTGCCGCCTATCTGCGCAATAGGTCGGAGACAAAAACGTTGATAGACAAGACGCCGTATGGGATGTGGACCGGTAAAAAGCCAACCGTGTCACATTTAAGAATATTCGGCTCAAAGGTGATTGCACTCAATAAGTGTCACAAAAAGAAGTTTAGGCCAAAGGGTAGCGAGTATGTAATGATAAGTAATTCGTTAACAGCAAAAGCGTATCGGCTGTATTGTGCAGAATCCGAAAAGGTGATTGAAAGCAGAGATGTGATATTCTTGGAAAAAGATTTTGTAGCATGCTCAAACAGCCAGTGTAGAACGCGGAAATGAAGAAGTGCAGGCAGAAGCAGGTATTGACCCAGACAATCAAAGTAATGAAAGTAACGAGACCGAAGACTGTGCGCGAAGCAATGAAGTGGAGTCACCGAATTATGTGAAGTTCGAGGACCAGGTCGTCCACAAAAGTTAAGGACTGGTGAGCCGGCCGTCCCAGGAAAGTATTTAATACTCTTAATATGTTAAAAGCAGACGATGTGCCAATTCCCGCAAGTGTGGGTGATGTTAATAATTCAAAAATGGGTAGAGAATGGTCAGCATCAATACAGAAGGAAATGCAAGCACTTGAAGCAAATAATACCTGCGAACTTGTAGATTTGCCAGAGGGCAAAAAATGGGAAAACCGTTAAATGGCTACGTCGACGCGGATTGGGCAAATGATACTGCAGACCGCAAATCATATAGTGGATTCGTCTTCATTGGAGCAGGAGGCGTGATTTCGTGGGAGTCTAAGAAGCAAAGTCTGGTACCTTTAAGCAGTACTGAAGCCAAGTACATTGCATTATCAACTGCGGCGAGAGAGGCGATCTATCTCAAAAAATTGTTACATGAGATGAAATTTAAAGAAACTAAATCTGTCATATTATATTGCGACAATCAAAGCGCACAATGTCTAGCTAAGAATCCAACGTTGCATAATCGTAGCATACATATTGATATTAAATACCGTTATGTTCGAGATAGTTCGAATAGATAGAATATGCTAACAACGAGATAGAAATTGAATAATTATGTACAAGCGATATGATGTCTGATATATTTACCAAGAATTTACAAAAGAACAAAATTGTGAAATGTATTAATGAAATTAATTGTTAATAATCTTGGTATGTTGTTAAGTATGTAATCATTGAGAGAGTGTTGAAATATGTTTGAATATCACAGCAACGATTAATATTTAAGTATCGCTACACCGATTAATATCGAAGCTCTGGTCACAGTTGTTAAGTTGCTCTCAATTCTTCAACAAGTAAAGACGAACTCGGGCATAATAAAGATAATCCATAAATAAAATTGAATGCAACTCTCATGTATATATATTAAAGCATAATCAAAAAGCCCTGGTTTTTGAAAATTGGTACACGTTTGACAATGTCATTGGTTTGGCAATGTTTGAACTGTCATTAAAAGTATTTCGAGATAGAGTCGCCTTTCTTAAATGGAATGCAGTTCTCATAGAGATTTCAACGCATGGTCACAAAGCGATGGTTTTCGAAAATAGGGACACTTTTGACAAAGTTATGGCTTTGGAAAGATTTTGAGCGTCTCCAAGAGCACTTTTGAGGGTAGAATTTTAAAACAAGTTTCGTTCTAGAATCGCGTTTCAAACTTCGAATGCAGCTCTCATGCTGTTTCTATGTTAAAGCACAATAAAAAAGACCTGTTTTTTTTTTTAAACTTGGGGCACTTTTGACAATGTCATGGCTTTGCCATTTTTGAACTCTCATTAGAAGGAGTTTCTGAACGAATTATTTTAACATGAGCTTCGAGATAGATTCGCGCACTTAAGTTTGAATTCAGTTCTCATATAAAGAGAATCAAATGATAAAAAAAAACTATGGTTTCTTTAAATATGGCAACTCTTGCCAAACTTTTTGAGGGAGAATTTTACAATGAGTTTTGAGATAGATTCACTTTTCTTACATGGAATGCAGTTCTCATAAAGATTTCAAACCGTGATCACTTTGCGCTTGTTTTTGAAACTAGGTACACTTTTGACAGGACTTGAACAGTCCAAAGAGCATTTTTTTAGAGAAGAGTGTTAAAATGAGTTTCGTTCTAGAATCGAGTTTCAAACTGTTGAAATATGTTTGAATATCACAGCAACGATTAATACTTAAGTATCGCTATACCGATTAATATCGAAGCTCTGGTCACACATTTATTGTGTCCTCTTTTTGCATTGTATTCTCCTAAGTTAAGTTGCTTTCAATTCTTTAACAGTGAAGACGCACTCGCGCACAATAAAGATAATCCATAATAAAAAACTGCGTTTGACTCTTCATTTTGACCCGTTATTTGTTATTTTTAATTGCTGTGTGCTATAATAAAATGGACAAGGATTCTATGCTATATGCCATCGATAAGTTGGATGGCGAAAACTATGCGGTGTGGTCGGTGCATATGAAAAGTGTGCTGCTGCATAATGACTTATGGCCAATTGTTAGCGGAAGAATTGTGAAATCGGAGAGTGCAACTTCGGCTGAAAAAGCTGAGTTTGATACGCGTGACGAAAAGGCATTAGAAAGTATACTGCTGGGTGTAAAAGCGTCACAGATAAGTTTCATTAAGAATTGTGTTTCTGCAAAAGAAGCTTGGGATAAGCTCGCGGGTGTGTATCAACCGCGTGGACCTGCCAGAAAAATTACGCTGTTTCGAAAATTGCTTCGGTTAAGCTTGTCAGAGAATTCAGCTGTGCAAAACTACATAAATGAGTTTTCTGATATAGTGGACAAGCGAGAGGAAATCCATATGGAAATTTCTGAAGACATTTTGAAAATTTTGTTGATGTCGGGACTTGGAAAAAGTTTTGAAAATGTTGTCGTCGCGTTCGAATCGCGAGAGCAGTTGCCATTACTGTCTGACCTTAAAATCAAAATAATTGAAGAAGGAAAGAGACAAAAAATAAGGAACGAAGAAGCCGACAACAGTGGTCAGCAAGCGTTTGTGTCGCGTACACACGTACAACGTACAACCGAACAAGCAAACGGTGCATGAAAATAACGGTGCTATGCATGCCAAAAAGTGTTATAGATGCGGCCGTGAAGGCCATTTTATTGCTCAGTGCAAAGAAAGAATAAATGATAAAGGAGAAGAAAAAAGCAACGACTTAAAACGATAGTTCGCTATACTCGCGAGTGTGCAGAGTAACAGTAAAATGACAAAATCGATGTGGTGTCTGGACAGTGGCGCCACTGCTCGATCACGGTTTGGAATCGATCAAGAAAAACATAGACTTGAAAGGCGATGTGTGCGAAACTTGCGCGAATAGTAAAATATGCGTTGGATCGTTTCCATGTGCATCTGAGAGTCGCGCAAATGAAGTCTTAAATCTTGCGCATATGGGGATCAATTAATACGATGTCTGCCGGAGGGGCGCGGTACTTTGCGACATTTATCGACGATTATTCGCGTTATACTTTTGTGTATTTCTTGAAGTCACGGGTCCAAAGACTAAAAGCGTTTAAAGACTTTGTAGTTTTTGCCGAAAGATAATGCGGTAAAAACCTAAAAGCAATCCGCAGCGATAACGGTCCTGAGGACGTGAGACGTGAATTTAATCAATTCTTATCGGTAAACGGAATGAAAAGAGAGCTGACGTTGCAGAACGCGCAAATCGTACGCTAGTTGAGATGGCCACGAGTATTTTTTATAGATTCTGCTGCGAAAGACACCCTATAGGGAGAGACAGTACAGACTGCCGCCTATCTGCGCAATAGGTCGGAGACAAAAACGTTGATAGACAAGAAGCCGTATGAGATGTGGACCGGTAAAAAGCCAACCGTGTCACATTTAAGAATATTCGGCTCAAAGGTGATTACACTCAATAAGTGTCACAAAAAGAAGTTCAGGCCAAAGGGTAGCGAGTATGTAATGATAGGTTATTCGTTAACAGCAAAAGCGTATCGGCTGTATTGTCCAGAATCCGAAAAGGTGATTGAAAGCAGAGATGTGATATTCCTGGAAAACGATTTTTTAGCATGCTCAAACAGCCAGTGTAGAATGCGGCAATGAAAAAGTGCAAGCAGAAGCAGGTATTGAGTTAGACAATCAAAGTAATGAAAGTAACGAGTGGAGTCACCCGAATTATGTGAAGTTCGAGGACCAGGTCGTCGTTAAGGACTGGTAAGCCGGGCCGTCCCAGGAAAGTATTTAATACTCTTAATATGTTAAAAGCAGAGGATGTGCCAATTCCCACAAGTGTAGGTGATGCTATTAATTCAAAAATGGGTCAGCATCAATACAGAAGGAAATTCAAGCACTTAAAGCAAATAATAACTGGGAACTTGTAGATTTGTCAGAGGGAAGAGAGCTATATGCGGCTGTAAATGGGGAAACCGTTAAATGATTCGTCTTCATTGGAGCAGGAGGCGTGATTTCGTGGGAGTCTAAGAAGCAAAGTCTGGTATCCTTGAGCAGTACTGAAGCCGAGTACATTGCATTATCAACTCCGGCGAGAGAGGCCATGTATCTCAAAAAATTGTTACATGAGATGAGATTTAAAGAAACTAAATCTGTCTTATTATATTGCGACAATCAAAGCGCACAATGTCTAGCTAAGAATCCAACGTTGCATAATCGTAGCAAACATATTGATATTAAATACCATTATGTTCGAGATAGTTCGAATAGTTGTATGCTAACAACGAGATAGAAATTGAATAATTATGTACAAGCGATATGATGTCTGATATATTTACCAAGAATTTACAAAAGAACAAAAATGTGAAATGTATTAATGAAATTAATTGTTAATAATCTTGGTATGTTGTTAAGTATGTAATCGTTGAGAGAGTGTTGAAATATGTTTGAATATCACAGCAACGATTAATACTTAAGTATCGCTACACCGATTAATATTGAAGCTCTGGTCACAGTTGTTAAGTTGCTCCCAATTCTTCAACAAGTAAAGACGCACTCGGGCATAATAAAGATAATCCATAAATAGAAACTGCGTTTGACTCTCCATTTTCCCAATTTATTTACAACACAATCATTGAATGCAACTCTCATATATATATATATTAAAGCATAATCAAAAAGCCCTGGTTTTTGAAAATAGGGGCACTTTTGACAATGTCGTCGCTTTGGCAATGTGTGAACTGTCATTAAAAGGATTTCGAGATGGAGTCGCCTTTCTTACATGGAATGCAGTTCTCATAGAGATTTCAACCCATGGTCACAAAGCGATGGTTTTCGAAAATAGGGACACTTTTGACAAAGTTATGGCTTTGGAAAGATTTGGACCGTCTCCAAGAGTATTTTTGAGGGTAGAATTTTAAAATGAGTTTCGTTCTAGAATCGCGTTTCAAACTTCGAATGCAACTCTTATATATGTTAAAGCATAATAATAAAGACCTGTTTTTTTGAAAATTGGGGCACTTTTGACAATGTCATGGCTTTGGCAATGGTTGAACTGTCATTAGATGGATTTTCTGAACGAATTATTTTAACATGAGTTTCGAGATAGATTCGCGCACTTAACTTTGAATGCAGTTCTCATATAAAAAGAATCAAATGATAAAAAAAAAGTATGGTTTCTTTAAATATGGGAACTCTTGCCAACGTTTTTGAGGGAGAATTTTACAATGAGTTTTGAGATAGATTCAATTTTCTTACATGGAATGCAGTTCTCATAAAGATTTCCCCCCTGTGATCACTTTGCGCTTGCTTTTGAAACTAGGTACACTTTTGACAAAGTTATGGCTTTGAAAAGACTTGAACAGTCCAAAGAGCATTTTTTTAGAGAAGAATGTCGAAATGAGTATCGTTCTAGAATCGAGTTTCAAACTGTTGAAATATATTTGAATATCACAGCAACGATTAATACTTAAGTATCGCTATACCGATTAATATCGAAGCTCTGGTCACAGTTGTTAAGTTGCTCTCAATTCTTCAACAAGTAAAGACGCACTCGCGCATAATAAAGATAATCCATAATAAAAAACTGCGTTTGACTCTTCATTTTGCCCCGTTATTTGTTATTTTTAATTGCTGTGTGCTATAATAATAACATAATAAACATGGGTGGACAAGGATTTTATGCTATATGCCATCGATAAGTTGGATGGCGAAAACTATGCGGTGTGGTCGGTGCATATGAAAAGTGTGCTGCTGCATAATGACTTATGGCCAATTGTTAGCGGAAGAATTGTGAAATCGGAGAGTGTAACTTCGGCTGAAAAAGCTGAGTTTGATACGCGTGACGAAAAGGCATTAGCAAGTATACTGCTGGGTGTAAAAGCGTCACAGATACGTTTCATTAAGAATTGTGTTTCTGCAAAAGAAGCTTGGGATAAGCTCGCGGGTGTGTATCAACCGCGTGGACCTGCCAGAAAAATTACGTTGTTTCGAAAATTGCTTCGGTTAAGCTTGTCAGAGAATTCAGCTGTGCAAAACTACATAAATGAGTTTTCCGATATAGTGGACAAGCGAGAGGAAATCCATATGGAAATTTCTGAAGACATTTTGAAAATTTTGTTGATGTCGGGACTTGGAAAATGTTGTCGTCGCGTTCGAATCGCGAGAGCAGTTGCCATTACTGTCTGACCTTAAAATCAAAATAATTGAAGAAGGAAAGAGACAAAAAATAAGGAACGAAGAAGCCGACAACAGTGGTCAGCAAGCGTTTGTGTCACGTACACACGTACAGCGTACAACCGAACAAGCAAACAGTGCATGAAAATAACGGTGCTATGCATGCCAAAAAGTGTTATAGATGCGGCCGTGAAGGATAACGGTGCTATGCATGCCAAAAAGTGTTATAGATGCGGCCGTGAAGGCCATTTTATTGCTCAGTGCAAAGAAAGAATAAATGATAAAGGAGAAGAAAAAAGCAACGACTTAAAACGATAATTCGCTATACTCGCGAGTGTGCAGAGTAACAGTAAAGTGACAAAATCGATGTGGTGTCTGGACAGTGGCGCCACTGCTCGATCACGGTTTGGAATCGATCAAGAAAAACATAGACTTGAAAGGCGATGTGTGCGAAACTTTCGCGAATAGTAAAATATGCGTTGGATCGTTTCCATGGGCATCTGAGAGTCGCGCAAATGAAGTCTTAAATCTTGCGCATAGAGACATATGGGGATCAATTAATACGATGTCTGCCGGAGGGGCGCGGTACTTTGCGACATTTATCGACGATTATTCGCGTTATACTTTTGTGTATTTCTTGAAGTCACGGGTCCAAAGACTAAAAGCGTTTAAAGACTTTGTAGTTTTTGCCGAAAGATAATGCGGTAAAAACCTAAAAGCAATCCGCAGCGATAACGGTCCTGAGGACGTGAGACGTGAATTTAATCAATTCTTATCGGTAAACGGAATGAAAAGAGAGCTGACGGTACCTATACCCCGCAACAGAACGGCGTTGCAGAACGCGCAAATCGTACGCTAGTTGAGATGGCCACGAGTATTTTTTATAGATTCTGCTGCGAAAGACACCCTATAGGGAGAGACAGTACAGACTGCCGCCTATCTGCGCAATAGGTCGGAGACAAAAACGTTGATAGACAAGAAGCCGTATGAGATGTGGACCGGTAAAAAGCCAACCGTGTCACATTTAAGAATATTCGGCTCAAAGGTGATTACACTCAATAAGTGTCACAAAAAGAAGTTCAGGCCAAAGGGTAGCGAGTATGTAATGATAGGTTATTCGTTAACAGCAAAAGCGTATCGGCTGTATTGTCCAGAATCCGAAAAGGTGAGTGAAAGCAGAGATGTGATATTCCTGGAAAACGATTTTGTAGCATGCTCAAACAGCCAGTGTAGAATGCGGCAATGAAAAAGTGCAAGCAGAAGCAGGTATTGAGTTAGACAATCAAAGTAATGAAAGTAACGAGTGGAGTCACCCGAATTATGTGAAGTTAGAGGACCAGGTCGTCGTTAAGGACTGGTAAGCCGGGCCGTCCCAGGAAAGTATTTAATACTCTTAATATGTTAAGAGGATGTGCCAATTCCCACAAGTGTAGGTGATGCTATTAATTCAAAAATGGGTAGAGAATGGTCAGCATCAATACAGAAGGAAATTCAAGCACTTAAAGCAAATAATAACTGGGAACTTGTAGATTTGTCAAAGGGAAGAGAGCTATATGCGGCTGTAAATGGGGAAACCGTTAAATGATTCGTCTTCATTGGAGCAGGAGGCGTGATTTCGTGGGAGTCTAAGAAGCAAAGTCTGGTATCCTTGAGCAGTACTGAAGCCGAGTACATTGCATTATCAACTCCGGCGAGAGAGGCCACGTATCTCAAAAAATTGTTACATGAGATGAGATTTAAAGAAACTTAATCTGTCTTATTATATTGCGACAATCAAAGCGCACAATGTCTAGCTAAGAATCCAACGTTGCATAATCGTAGCAAACATATTGATATTAAATACCATTATGTTCGAGATAGTTCGAATAGTTGTATGCTAACAACGAGATAGAAATTGAATAATTATGTACAAGCGATATGATGTCTGATATATTTACCAAGAATTTACAAAAGAACAAAAATGTGAAATGTATTAATGAAATTAATTGTTAATAATCTTGGTATGTTGTTAAGTATGTAATCATTGAGAGAGTGTTGAAATATGTTTGAATATCACAGCAACGATTAATACTTAAGTATCGCTATACCGATTAATATCGAAGCTCTGGCCACAGTTGTTGAGTTGCTCTCAATTATTCAACAAGTAAAGACGCACTCGCGCATAATAAAGATAATCCATAAATAGAAACTGCGTTTGACTCTCCATTTTCCCAATTTATTTACAACACAATCATTGAATGCAACTCTCATATATATATATTAAAGCATAATCAAAAAGCCCTGGTTTTTGAAAATAGGGGCACTTTTGACAATGTCGTCGCTTTGGCAATGTGTGAACTGTCATTAAAAGGATTTCGAGATGGAGTCGCTTTTCTTAGAAGGAATGCAGTTCTCATAGAGATTTCAACCCATGGTCACAAAGCGATGGTTTTCGAAAATATGGACACTTTTGACAAAGTTATGGCTTTGGAAAGATTTGGACCGTCTCCAAGAATATTTTTGAGGGTAGAATTTTAAAATGAGTTTCGTTCTAGAATCGCGTTTCAAACTTCGAATGCAACTCTTATATATGTTAAAGCATAATAATAAAGACCTGTTTTTTTGAAAATTGGGGCACTTTTGACAATGTCATGGCTTTGGCAATGGTTGAACTGTCATTAGATGGATTTTCTGAACGAATTATTTTAACATGAGTTTCGAGATAGATTCGCGCACTTAACTTTGAATGCAGTTCTCATATAAAAAGAATCAAATGATAAAAAAAAAGTATGGTTTCTTTAAATATGGGAACTCTTGCCAACGTTTTTGAGGGAGAATTTTACAATGAGTTTTGAGATAGATTCAATTTTCTTACATGGAATGCAGTTCTCATAAAGATTTCCCCCCTGTGATCACTTTGCGCTTGCTTTTGAAACTAGGTACACTTTTGACAAAGTTATGGCTTTGAAAAGACTTGAACAGTCCAAAGAGCATTTTTTTAGAGAAGAATGTCAAAATGAGTTTCGTTCTAGAATCGAGTTTCAAACTGTTGAAATATATTTGAATATCACAGCAACGATTAATACTTAAGTATCGCTATACCGATTAATATCGAAGCTCTGGTCACACATTTATTGTGTCGCACTCGCGCATAATAAAGATAATCCATAATAAAAAACTGCGTTTGACTCTTCATTTTGCCCCGTTATTTGTTATTTTTAATTGCTGTGTGCTATAATAAAATGGACAAGGATTTTATGCTATATGCCATCGATAAGTTGGATGGCGAAAACTTTGCGGTGTGGTCGGTGCATATGAAAAGTGTGCTGCTGCATAATGACTTATGGCCAATTGTTAGCGAAAGAATTGTGAAATCGGAGAGTGCAACTTCGGCTGAAAAAGCTGAGATTGATACGCGTGACGAAAAGGCATTAGCAAGTATACTGCTGGGTGTAAAAGCGTCACAGATAAGTTTCATTAAGAATTGTGTTTCTGCAAAAGAAGCTTGCGATAAGCTCGCCGGTGTGTATCAACCGCGTGGACCTGCCAGAAAAATTACGTTGTTTCGAAAATTGCTTCGGTTAAGCTTGTCAGAGAATTTAGCTGTGCAAAACTACATAAATGAGTTTTCCGATATAGTGGACAAGCGAAAGGAAATCCATATGGAAATTTCTGAAGACATTTTGAAAATTTTGTTGATGTCGGGACTTGGAAAAAGTTTTGAAAATTTTGTCGTCGCGTTCGAAACGCGAGAGCAGTTGCCATTACTGTCTGACCTTAAAATCAAAATAATTGAAGAAGGAAAGAGACAAAAAATAAGGAACGAAGAAGCCGACAACAGTGGTCAGCAAGCGTTTGTGTCGCGTACACACGTACAACGTACAACCGAACAAGCAAACAGTGCATGAAAATAACGGTGCTATGCATGCCAAAAAGTGTTATAGATGCGGCCGTGAAGGTCATTTTATTGCTCAGTGCAAAGAAAGAATAAATGATAAAGGAGAAGAAAATTGCAACGACTTAAAACGATCGTTCGCTATACTCGCGAGTGTGCAGAGTAACAGTAAAGTGACTAAATCGATGTGGTGTCGGCACAGTGGCGCCACTGCTCGATCACGGTTTGGAATCGATCAAGAAAAACATAGACTTGAAAGGCGATGTGTGCGAAACTTGCGCGAATAGTAAAATATGCGTTGGATCGTTTCCATGTGCATCTGAGAGTCGCGCAAATGAAGTCTTAAATCTTGCGCATATGGGGATCAATTAATACGATGTCTGCCGGAGGGGCGC
>JAWNKZ010000008.1:0-41240 GCA_035041615.1 Drosophila anomalipes
TAAAGACGCACTCGGGCATAATAAAGATAATCCATAAATAGAAACTGCGTTTGACTCTTCATTTGCCACATTATTTACAACACAATCATTGAATGCAACTCTCATATATATATATATTAAAGCATAATCAAAAAGCGCTGGTTTTCGAAAATTGATACACTTTTGACGATGTCATTGGTTTGGCCATGTTTGAACTGTCATTAAAAGGATTTCGATATAGAGTCGCTTTTCTTACAAGGAATGCAGTTCTCATAGAGATTTCAACCCGTGGTCACAAAGGGCTGGCTTTCGAAAATAGGGACACTTTTGATAAAGTTCTGGCTTTGGAAAGATTTGGATCGTCTCCAAGATCATTGTTGAGGGAATTTCAAAATGAGTTTCGTTCTAGAATCGCGTTTCAAACTTTGAATTGAATATATGCAATTCTCATATATCTGTTAGGGCATAATCAAAAAGCCCAGGATTTTGAAAATTGGGGCACTTTTGACAATGTCATGGCTTTGGCAATGTTTGAACTGTCATGAAAAGGATTTCGAGATAAAGTCGCTTTTCTTACAAGGAATGCAGTTCTCATAGAGATTTCAACCCATGATCACAAAGCGCTGGTTTTCGAATATAGGGACACTTTTGACAAAGTTATGGCCTTGGAAAGATTTGGATCGTACCAAGAGCATTGTTGAGGGAATTTCAAAATGAGTTTCGTTCTAGAATCGCGTTTCAAACTTTGAATTGAATATATACAATTCTCATATATATGTTAAGGCATAATCAAAAAGCCCTGGGTTTTGAAAATTGTGGCACTTTTGACAATGTCATGGCTTTGGCAATGTTTGAACTGTCATTATAAGGATTTTCTGAACGAATTATTTGAACATGAGTTTCGAGCTAGATTCGCTGGCTTAACTTTGAATGCAGTTCTCATATAAAAATAATCAAATGATAAAACAAATATGGTAACTCTTGCCAAACTCTTTGAAGGAGAATTTTACAATGACTTTCGAGCTAGAGTCACTTTTCTTACATGGAATGCAGTTCTCATAAAGATTTCAAGCCGTGATCACAAAGCGCTTGTTTTTGAAACTAGGAACACTTTTGACAAAGTTATGGGTTTGGAAAGACTTCGACAGTCCAAAGAGCATTATTGAGAGAACAACTATAAAATGAGTTTCATTCTAGAATCGAGTTTCAAACACAGAAACGATTAATACTTAAGTATCGCTGCACCGATTAATATCAAAGTTCTGGTCACAGTTGTTAAGTTGCTCTCAATTCTTCACAAGTAAAGACGCACTCGGGCATAATAAAGATAATCCATAAATAGAAACTGCGTTTGACTCTTCATTTTGCCACTTTACTTACAACACAATCATTGAATGCAACTCTCATATATCGATATATATATATTAAAGCATAATCAAAAAGCCCTGGTTTTTGAAAATTGATACAATTTTGACAATGTCATTGGTTTGGCAATGTTTGAACTGCCATTAAAAGGATTTCGAGATAGAGTCGCTTTTCTTTCATGGAATGCAGTTCTCATAGAGATTTCAACCCATGGTCACAAAGCGCTGGTTTTCGAAAATAGGGACACTTTTGAAAAAGTTCTGGCTTTGGAAACATTTGGACCGTCTCCAAGAGCATTTTTAAGGGTAGAATTTTAAAATCAGTTTCGTTCCAGAATCGCGTTTCAAACTTCGAACGCAACTCTCATATATATGTTAAAGCATAATAAAAAAGACCTGTTTTTTTGAAAATTTGGGCACTTTTGACAATGACATGGCTTTACCATGTTTGAACTGTCATTAGAAGGAGTTTCTGAACGAATTATTTTAACATGAGTTTCGAGATAGATTCGCGCACTTATCTTTGATTGCAGTTCTCATATAAAAAGAATCAAATAATAAAAAAAAATATGGTTTATTTAAATATGGTAACTCTTGCCAAACTTTTTGAGGACTTGAACAGTCCAAAGAGCATTTTTTGAGACAAGAATGTTAAAATGAGTTTGCTTTTCTTACATGGAATGCAGTTCTCATAGAGATTTCAACCCATGGTCACAAAGCGCTGGTTTTCGAAAATAGGGACACTTTTGACAAAGTTATTGCTTTGGAAACATTTGGACCGTCTCCAAGAGCATTTTTGAGGGTAGAATTTTAAAATGAGTTTCGTTCTAGAATCGCGTTTCAAACTTCGAATGCAACTCTCACATATATGTTAAAGCATAATAAAGAAGACCTGGTTTTTTGAAAATTGGGGCACTTTTGACAATGTCATGGCTTTGCCATATTTGAACTGTCATTAGGAGTTTCTGAACGAATTAGATTCGCGCACTTAACTTTGAATGCAGTTCTCATATAAAGAGAATCAAATGATAAAAAAAACCATGGTTTATTTAAATATGGTAACTCTTGCCAAACTTGTTGAGGACTTGAACAGTGCAAAGAGCATTTTTTGAGAGAAGAATGTTAAAATGAGTTTCGTTCTAGAATCGAGTTTCAAACTGTTGAAATATGTTTGAATATCACATCCACGATTAATATCGAAGCTCTGGTCACACATTTACTGTGTTCTCTTTTTGCATTGCATTCTCCTAAGGTAAGTTGCTCTCAATTCCTCAACAAGTTTGATACGCGTGAGGAAACGGCATTAGCAAGTATACTGCTGGGTGTAAAAGCGTCACAGATAAGTTTCATTAAGAATTGTGTTTCGGCAAAAGAAGCTTGGGATAAGCTTGATATCGGAAAACTCATTTATGTAGTTTTGTATAGCCGAATTCTCTGACAAGCTTAACGAGAAAACGCGAGAGCAGTTGCCATTATTGTCTGACCTTAAAACCAAAATAATTGAAGACGGCGAGAATCAAAAAATAAGGAACGAAGAAGCCGACAACAGTGGACAGCAAGCGTTTGTGTCGCGTACACACGTACAACGTACAACAGAGCAAGCAAAAAAGTGCATGAATATAACGGCGTTATGCATGCCAAAAAGTTTTATAGATGCGGCCGTGAAGGTCATTTTATTGCTCAGTGCAAAGAAAGAATAAATGACAAAGGAAAAGAAAAAAGCAACGACTTAAAACGATCGTTCGCTTTACTCGCGAGTGTACAGAGTAACAGTAAAGTGAGAAAATCGATGTGGTGTCTGGACAGTGGCGCCACTGCTCACATGTGTTGTGATAAATCGTGGTTTGTTGACTTTGAAGAGCACAATGAAAAAATTCTTCTCGCTGGCGAAAATTCCACAAGAGCCGAAGGCATTGGTACTGTGTGTGTAAATTCGGGAAATTTTTGCATCGAATTAAAACAAGTTATGTACGTTAGAGAATTGCAAACAAACTTTATATTTCCTTTACATTACTTTATCTTCAAAAGTCGTGGCATAAGGGTATAAGTGGTGTTTAAGAGAGAGAGAGAGAGAGAGAGAGACAGCCATAACAAAAGACACTCAAAATGTGACAATACTGGAGGCTACTAAGTGTAGTGACTTATTTACAATTGATGTGAAAATGGAAGAGTGTATGTAGTAAATTATGGAAATGGCATAATCATTTAGGCCATAAAAATATGGCAGTTTTAAGGAAAATGTCATTTAATGAGATCGATCACGGATTGGAATCGATCAAGAAAAACATAGACTTGAAAGGCGATGTGTGCGAAACTTGCGCGAATAGTAAAATATGCGTTGGATCGTTTCCAAGGGCATCTGAGAGTCGCGCAAATGAAGTCTTAAGTCCATATGCGGATCAATTAATACGACGTCTGCCGGAGGGCCGCGGTACCTTGCGGCATTTATCGACGATTATGCGCGTTATACTTTTGTGTATTTCTTGAAGTAGCGGGACCAAATACTAAAAGCGTTTAAAGACTTTGTAGTGTTTGCCGAAAGACAATGCGGTAAAAACCTAAAAGCAGTCCGCAGCGATAACGGTTCTGAGTACGTGAGACGTGAATTTAATCAATTCTTACCGGAAAACTGCATAAAAAGAAAGCTGACGCTACCGTATACCCCGCAACAGAACGGCGTTGCAGAGCGCGAAAATCGCACGCTAGTTGAGATGGCCAGTAGCATTTTTTATAAATTCTAGTGCGAAAGAGACCCTATGGGGAGAGACAATACAGACTGCCGCCTATCTGCGCAATAGGTCGGAGACAAATACGTTGATAGACAAGACGCCGTGTGGGATGTGGACCGGTAAAAAGCCAACCGTGTCACATTTAAGAATATTCGGCTCAAAGGTGATTGTACTCAATAAGGCCAAAGGGTAGCGAGTATATAATGATAGGTTATTCGTTAACAACAAAAGCGTATCGGCTGTATTGTCCAGAATCCGAAAAGGTGATTGAAAGCAGAGATATGATCTTCTTGGAAAAAGATTTTGTAGCATGCTCAAACAGCCAGTGTTGAATGCGGCAATGAAGAAGTGCAGGCAGAAGCAGGTATTGACCCAAACAATCAAAGTAATGAAAGTAACCAGACCGAAGACTGTGCGCGAAGCAATGAAGTGGAGTCACCCGAATTATGTGAAGTTCGAGGACCAGGTCGTCCGCAAAAGTTAATGACTGGTGAGCCGGGCCGTCCCAGGAAAGTATTTAATACTCTTAATATGTTAAAAGCAGACGATGTGCCAATTCCCGCAAGTGTGGGTGATGTTAATAATTCAAAAATGGGTAGAGAATGGTTAGCATCAATACAGAAGGAAATACAAGCACTTGAAGCAAATAATACCTGCGAACTTGTAGATTTGCCAGAGGGAAGAAAATGGGAAAACCGTTAAATGGCTACGTCGACGCGGATTGGGCAAATGATACTGCAGACCGCAAATCATATAGTGGATTCGTCTTCATTGGAGCAGGAGGCGTGATTTCGTGGGAGTCTAAGAAGCAAAGTCTGGTACCTTTGAGCAGTACTGAAGCCAAGTACATTGCATTATCAACTGCGGCGAGAGAGGCGATGTATCTGATAAAATTGTTAAATGAGATGAGATTTAAAGAAACTAAATCTGTCTTATTATATTGCGACAATCAAAGCGCACAATGTCTAGCTAAGAATCCAACGTTGCATAATCGTAGCATACATATTGATATTAAATACCATCATGTTCGAGATAGTTCGAATAGTTGTATGCTAACAACGAGATAGAAATTGAATAATTATGTACAAGCGATATGATGTCTGATATATTTACCAAGAATTAACAAAAGAAAAAAAAATGTGAAACGTATTAATGAAATTAATTGTTAATAATCTTGGTATGTTGTTAAGTATGCAATCATTGAGAGAGTGTTGAAATATGTTTGAATATCACAGCAACGATTAACACTTAAGTATCGCTACACCGATTAATATCGAAGCTCTGGTCATAGTTGTTAAGTTGCTCTCAATTCTTCACAAGTAAAGACGCACTCGGGCATAATAAAGATAATCCATAAATAGAAACTGCGTTTGACTCTAAATTTTGCCACTTTATTTACAACACAATCATTGAATGCATCTCTCATATATATATATTAAAGCATAATCAAAAGCCCTGGTTTTTGAAAATTGGTACACTTTTGACAATGTCATTGGTTTGGCAATGTTTGAACTGTCATTAAAAGGATTTCGAGATAGAGTCGCTTTTCTTACATGGAATGCAGTTCTCATAGAGATTTCAACCCATGGTCACAAAGCGCTGGTTTTCGAAAATAGGGACACTTTTGACAAAGTTATGGCTTTGGCAACATTTGGACCGTCTCCAAGCGCATTTTTGAGGTAGAATTTTAAAATGAGTTTCGTTCTAGAATCACGTTTCAAACTTCGAATGCAACTCTCATATATATGTAAATGCTTTATTTAAATATGGTAACTCTTGCCAAACTTTTTGAGGACTTGAACATTGCAAAGAGCATTTTTTGAGAGAACAAAGTTAAAATGAGTTTCGTTCTAGAATCGAGTTTCAAACTGTTGAAATATGTTTGAATATCACATCAACGATTAATACTTAAGTATCGCTATACCGATTAATATCGAAGCTCTGGTCACACATTTATTGTGTTCTCTTTTTGCATTTCCTAAGTTAAGTTGCTCTCAATTCTTCAACAAGTTTGATACGCGTGACGAAACGCCATTAGCAAGTATACTGCTGGGTGTAAAAGCGTCACAGATAAGTTTCATTAAGAATTGTGTTTCGGCAAAAGAAGCTTGAGATAAGCTCGCCGGTGTGTATCAACCGAGTGGACCTGCGAGAAAATTACGTTGTTTCGAAAATTGATTCGGTTAAGCGTGTCAGAGAATTCGGCTATGCAAAACTACATAAATGAGTTTTCCGATATAGTGGACAGCTAAAGAAAATTGATATGGAAATTTCTGAAGACATTTTGACAATTTTGTTGATGTCGGGACTTTGAAAAAGTTTTGAAAATTTTGTAGTCGCATTCGAAACGCGAGAGCAGTTGCCATTATTGTCTGGCCTTAAAACCAAAATAATTGAAGACGGCGAGAATCAAAAAATAAGGAACGAAGAAGCGGACAACAGTGGACAGCAAGCGTTTGTGTCGCGTACACAGGTACAACGTACAACAGAGCAAGCAAAAAAGTGCATGAAAATAACGGTGCTATGCATTCCAAAAAGTGTTATAGATGCGGACGTGAAGGTTATTTTATTGCTCAGGGCAAAGAAAGAATAAATGATAAAGGAGAAGAAAAAAGCAACGACTTAAAACGATCGTTCGCTATACTCGCGAGTGTGCAGAGTAACAGTAAAGTGAGAAAATCGATGTGGTGTCTGGACAGTGGCGCCACTGCTCGCATGTGTTGTGATAAATCGTGGTTTGTTGACCTTAAAGTGCACAATGAAAAAATTCTTCTCGCTGGCGGAAATTCCATAAGAGCTGAAGGCATTGGTACTGTGTGTGTAAGTTCGGGAAATTTTTGTATCGAATTAAAACAAGTTTTGTACGTTAGAGAATTGCAAACAAACTTTATATTTCTTTTACATTACTTTATCTTCAAAAGTCGTGGCATAAGGGTATAAGTGGTGTTTAAGAGAGAGAGAGAGAGAGAGAGAGAGAGAGAGAGAGAGACAGCCATAACAAAAGACACTCAAAATGTGACAATACTGGAGGCTACTAAGTGTAGTGACTTATTTACGATTGATGTGAAAATGGAAGAGTGTATGTAGTAAATTATGGAAATGGCATAATCATTTAGGCCATAAAAATATGGCAGTTTTAAAGAAAATGTCATTTAATGAGATCGATCACGGTTTGGAATCGATCAAGAAAAACATGGAGTTGAAAGGCGATGTGTGCGAAACTTGCTCGAATAGTAAAATATGCGTTTGGATCGTTTCCATGAGCATCTGAGAGTCGCGCAAATGAAGTCTTAAGTCCATATGCGGATCAATTAATACGACGTCTGCCGGAGGGCCGCGGTACCTTGCGACATTTATCGACGATTATTCGGGTAATACTTTTGTGTATTTCTTGAAGTCGCGGGACCAAATACTAAAAGCGTTTAAAGACTTTGTAGTGTTTGCCGAAAGACAATGCGGTAAAAACCTAAAAGCAATCCGCAGCGATAACGGTCCTGAGTACGTGAGACGTGAATTTAATCAATTCTTATCGGAAAACTGCATAAAAAGAAAGCTGACGGTACCGTATACCCCGCAACAGATCAGAAAGAAAACCTATGGGGAGAGACAGTACAGACTGCCGCCTATCTGCGCAACACGTCGAACACAAAAACATTGACAGACAAGACGCCGTATGAGATGTGGTCCGGTAAAAAGCCAACCGTGTCACATTTAAGAATATTCGGTTCAAAGGTGATTGTACTCAATAAGTGTCACAAAAAGAAGTTTAGGCCAAAGAGTAGCGAGTATGTAATGATAGGTTATTCGTTAACAACAAAAGCGTATCGTCTGTATTGTCCATCGAAAAATGTGATTGAAAGCAGAGATATGATATTCTTTGAAAAAGATTTTGTAGCACGCTCAAACAGCCAGTGTAGAATGCGGCAATGTAGAAGTGAAGGCAGAAGCAGGTATTGACCCAGACAATCAAAGTAATGAAAGTAACGAGACCGAAGACTGTGCGCGAAGCAATGAAGTGGAGTCACCCGAATTATGTGAAGTTCGAGGACCAGGTCGTCCGCAAAAGTTAAGAACTGGTGAGCCGGCCGTCCCAGGAAAGTATTTAAGACTCTTAATATGTTAAGAGGATGTGCCAATTCCCGCAAGTGGGGGTGATGTTAATAATTCGAAAATGGATAGAGAATGGTCAGCATCAATACAGAAGGAAATACAAGCACTTGAAAATAATACTTGCGAACTTGTAGATTTGCCAGGGGGAAGAGAGCCATAGCCATGGGAAAACCGTTAAATGGCTATGTCGACGTGGATTGGGCAAATGATACTGCAGACCGCAAATCATATAGTGGATTCGTCTTCATTGGAGCAGGAGGCGTGATTTCGTGGGAGTCTAAGAAGCAAAGTCTGGTACCTTTGAGCAGTACTGAAGCCGAGTAAATTGCATTATCAACTGCGGCGAGAGAGGCGATGTATCTGAAACAATTGTTAAATGCGATGAGATTTAAAGAAACTAAATCTGTCTTATTATATTGCGACAATCAAAGCGCACAATGTCTAGCTAAGAATCCAACGTTGCATAATCGAAGCAAACATATTGATATTAAGGACCACCATGTTCGTGAGCTGTATGCTAACAACGAGATAGAAATTGAATAATTATGTACAAGCGATATGATGTCTGATATATTTACCAAGAATTTACAAAAGAACAAAAATGTGAAATGTATTAATGAAATTAATTGTTAATAATCTTGGTATGTTGTTAAGTATGTAATCATTGAGAGAGTGTTGAAATATGTTTGAATATCACAGTAACGATTAATACTTAAGTATCGCTATACCGATTAATATCGAAGCTCTGGCCACAGTTGTTGAGTTGCTCTCAATTATTCAACAAGTAAAGACGCACTCGCGCATAATAAAGATAATCCATAAATAGAAACTACGTTTGACTCTTCATTTTGACACTTTATTTACAACACAATCATTGAATGCAACTCTCATATATATATATATATATTAAAGCATAATCAAAAAGAACTGGTTTTTTAAAATTGGTACACTTTTGACAATGTCATTGGTTTGGCAATGGTTGAACTGTCATTAAAAGGATTTCGAGATTGAGTCGCTTTTCTTACATGGAATGCAGTTCTCATAGAGATTTCAACCCATGGTCACAAAGCGCTGGTTTTCGAAAATAGGGACACTTTTGACAAAGTTATGGCTTTGGAAACATTTGGACCATCTCCAAGAGCATTTTTGAGGGTAGAATTTTAAAATGAGTTTCGTTCTAGAATCGCGTTTCAAACTTCGAATGCAACTCTCATATATATGTTAAAGCATAATAAAAATGACTTGGTTTTTTGAAAATTGGGGCACTTTTTGAACTGTTATTAGAAGGAGTTTCTGAACTAATTATTTTAACATGACTTTCGAGATAGATTCGCGCACTTAACTTTGAATGCAGTTCTCATATAAAAAGAATCAAATGATAAAAACAACTATGGTTTATTTAAATATGGTAACTCTTGCCAAACTTTTTGAGGACTTGAAAATTCCAAAGATCATTTTTTGAGAGAAGAATATTAAAATGAGTTTCGTTCTAGAATCGAGTTTCAAACTGTTGAAATATGTTTGAATATCACATCAACGATTAATACTTAAGTATCGCTATACCGATTAATAATCGAAGCTCTGGTCAGACATTTATTGTGTTCTCTTTTTGCATTGCATTCTCCTAAGTTACGTTGCTCTCAATTCTTCAACAAGTTTGATACGCGTGACGAAACGGCATTAGCAAGTATACTGCTGGGTGTAAAAGCGTCACAGATAAGTTTCATTAAGAATTGTGTTTCGGCAAAAGAAGCTTGGGATAAGCTCGCCGGTGTGTATCAACCGCGTGGACCTGCGAGAAAAATTACGTTGTTTCGAAAATTGATTCGGTTAAGCTTGTCAGAGAATTCGGCTATGCAAAACTACATATATGAGTTTTCCGATATAGTGGACAAGCTAAAGAAAATTGATATGGAAATTTCTGAAGACATTTTGACAATTTTGTTGATGTCGGGACTTTGAAAAAGTTTTGAAAATTTTGTAGTCGCGATGGAAACGCGAGAGCAGTTGCCATTATTGTCTGACCTTAAAACCAAAATAATTGAAGACCGCGAGAATCAAAAAATAAGGAACGAAGAAGCCGACAACAGTGGACAGCAAGCGTTTGTGTCACATGAAAATAACGGTGCTATGCATTCCAAAAAGTGTTATAGATGCGGTCGTGAAGGTTATTTTATTGCTCAGAGCAAAGAAAGAATAAATGATAAAGGAGAAGAAAAAAGCAACGACTTAAAACGATCGTTCGCTATACTCGCGAGTGTGCAGAGTAACAGTAAAGTGAGAAAATCGATGTGGTGTCCGAACAGTGGCGCCACTGCTCACATGTGTTGTGATAAATCGTGGTTTGTTGACTTTAAAGAGCACAATGAAAAAATTCTTCTCGCTGGCGAAAATTCCATAAGAGCCGAAGGCATTGGTACTGTGTGTGTAAATTCGGGAAATTTTCGCATCGAATTAAAACAAGTTTTGTACGTTAGAGAATTGCAAACAAACTTTATATTTCTTTTACATTACTTTATCTTCAAAAGCCGTGGCATAAGGGTATAAGTGGTGTTTAAGAGAGAGAGAGAGAGAGAGAGAGAGAGCCATAACAAGACACTCAAAATGTGACAATACCGGAGGCTACTAAGTGTAGTGACTTATTTACGATTGATGTGAAAATGGAAAAGTGTATGTAGTAAATTTTGGAAATGGCATAATCATTTAGGCCATAAAAACATGGCAGTTTTAAAGAAAATGTCATTTAATGAGATCGATCACAGTTTGGAATCGATCAAGAAAAACATAGACTTGAAAGGCGATGTGTACGAAACTTGCTCGAATAGTAAAATATGCGTTTGGATCGTTTTCAGGGGCATCTGGGAGTCGCGCAAATGAAGTCTTAAGTCCATATGCGGATCAATTAATACGACGTCTGCCGGAGGGCCGCGGTACCTTGCGACATTTATCGACGATTATTCGGGTAATACTTTTGTGTATTTCTTGAAGTCGCGGGATCAAATACTAAAAGCGTTTAAAGACTTTGTAGTGTTTGCCGAAAGACAATGCGATAAAAACCTAAAAGCCATCCGCAGCGATAACGGTTCTGAGTACGTGAGACGTGAATTTAATCAATTCTTACCGGAAAACTGCATAAAATAGAGGGCGCTGCAGGCCGCGCAAATCGCACGTTAGTTAAGATGGCCAGGAGTATTTTTTATAGATTCTAGTGCGAAAGAGACCCTATGGGGAGAGACAGTACAGACTGCCGCCTATCTGCGCAATAGGTCGGAGACAAAAACGTTGATAGACAAGACGCCGTATGGGATGTGGACCGGTAAAAAGCTAACCATGTCACATTTAAGAATATTCGGCTCAAAGGTGATTGTACTCAATAAGTGTCACAAAAAGAAGTTTAGGCCAAAGGGTAGCGAGCATGTAATGATAGGTTATTCGTTAACAGCAAAAGCGTATCGGTTGTATTGTCCAGAATCCGAAAAGGTGATTGAAAGCAGAGATGTGATATTCTTGGAAAAAGATTTTGTAGCATGCTCAAACAGCCAGGGTAGAATGCGGCAATGAAGAAGAGCAGGCAGAAGCAGGTATTGACTCAGACAATCAAAGTAATGAAAGTAACGAGACCGAAGACTGTGCGCGAAGCAATGAAGTGGAGTCACCCGAATTATGTGAAGTTCGAGGACCAGGTCGTCCGCAAAAGTTAAGGACTGGTGAGCCGGGCCGTCCCAGGAAAGTATTTAATACTCTTAATATGTTAAAAGCAGAGGATGTGCCAATTCCCGCAAATGTGGGTTATGTTAATAATTCAAAAATGGGTAGCGAATGGTCAGCATCAATACAGAAGGAAATACAAGCACAAGGAAATGAAGCAAATAATACCTGCGAACTTGTAGATTTGCCAGAGGGAAGAAAATGGGAAAACCGTTAAATGGCTACGTCGACGCGGATTGGGCAAATGATACTGCAGACCGCAAATCATATAGTGGATTCGTCTTCATTGGAGCAGGAGGCGTGATTTCGTGGGAGTCTAAGAAGCATAGTCTGGTATCTTTGAGAAGTACTGAAGCCGAGTACATTGCATTATCAACTGCGGCGAGAGAGGCGATGTATTTGAAAAAATTGTTACATGAGATGAGATTTAAAGAAACTAAATCTGTCTTATTATATTGCGACAATCAAAGCGCACAATGTCTGGCTAAGAATCCAACGTTGCATATTGATATTAAATACCATCATGTTCGAGATAGTTCGAATAGTTGTATGCTAACAACGAGATAGAAATTGAATAATTATGTACAAGCGATATGATGTCTGATATATTTACCAAGAATTTACAAAAGAACAAAAATGTGAAATGTATTAATAAAAGATAATCCATAAATTCAAACTGCGTTTGACTCTTCATTTTGACACTTTATTTACAACACAATCATTGAATGCAACTCTCATATATATATATATATTAAAGCATAATCAAAAAGAACTGGTTTTTTAAAATTGGCCTTTTTAAACTTTTGACAATGTCATTGGTTTGGCAATGTTTGAACTGTCAATAAAAGGATTTCGAGATTGAGTCGCTTTTCTTACATGGAATGCAGTTCTCATAGAGATTTCAACCCATGGTCACAAAGCGCTGGTTTTCGAAAATAGGGACACTTTTGACAAAGTTATGGCTTTGGAAACATTTGGACCGTCTCCAATAGCATTTTTGAGGGTAGAATTTTAAAATGAGTTTCGTTCTAGAATCGCGTTTCAAACTTCGAATGCAACTCTCATATATATGTTAAAGCATAATAAAAATGACTTGGTTTTTTGAAAATTGGGGCACTTTTTTAACTGTTATTAGAAGGAGTTTCTGAACTAATTATTTTAACATGACTTTCGAGATAGATTCGCGCACTTAACTTTGAATGCAGTTCTCATATAAAAAGAATCAAATGATAAAAACAACTATGGTTTATTTAAATATGGTAACTCTTGCCAAACTTTTTGAGGACTTGAAAATTCCAAAGATCATTTTTTGAGAGAAGAATATTAAAATGAGTTTCGTTCTAGAATCGAGTTTCAAACTGTTGAAATATGTTTAAATATCACATCTACGATTAATACTTAGTAAAAGTAAAAGTATCGCTATACCGATTAATAATCGAAGCTCTGGTCAGACATTTATTGTGTTCTCTTTTTGCATTGCATTCTCCTAAGTTACGTTGCTCTCAATTCTTCAACAAGTTTGATACGCGTGACGGAACGGCATTAGCAAGTATACTGCTGGGTGTAAAAGCGTCACAGATAAGTTTCATTAAGAATTGTGTTTCGGCAAAAGAAGCTTGGGATAAGCTCGCCGGTGTGTATCAACCGCGTGGACCTGCGAGAAAAATTACGTTGTTTCGAAAATTGATTCGGTTAAACTTGTCAGAGAATTCGGCTATGCAAAACTACATAAATGAGTTTTGCGATATAGTGGACAAGCTAAAGAAAATTGATATGGAAATTTCTGAAGACATTTTGACAATTTTGTTGATGTCGGGACTTTGAAAAAGTTTTGAAAATTTTGTAGTCGCGATCGAAACGCGAGAGCAGTTGCCATTATTGTCTGACCTTAAAACCAAAATAATTGAAGACGGCGAGAATCAAAAAATAAGGAACGAAGAAGCCGACAACAGTGGACAGCAAGGGTTTGTGTCACATGAAAATAACGGTGCTATGCATTCCAAAAAGTGTTATAGATGCGGCCGTGAAGGTTATTTTATTGCTCAGAGCAAAGAAAGAATAAATGGTAAAGGAGAAGAAAAAAGCAACGACTTAAAACGATCGTTCGCTATACTCGCGAGTGTGCAGAGTAGCAGTAAAGTGAGAAAATCGATGTGGTGTCCGAACAGTGGCGCCACTGCTCACATGTGTTGTGATAAATCGTGGTTTGTTGACTTTAAAGAGCACAATGAAAAAATTCTTCTCGCTGGCGAAAATTCCATAAGAGCCGAAGGCATTGGTACTGTGTGTGTAAATTCGGGAAATTTTCGCATCGAATTAAAACAAGTTTTGTACGTTAGAGAATTGCAAACAAACTTTATATTTCTTTTACATTACTTTATCTTCAAAAGCCGTGGCATAAGGGTATAAGTGGTGTTTAAGAGAGAGAGAGAGAGAGAGAGAGAGAGAGAGAGAGAGACAGCCATAACAAAAGACACTCAAAATGTGACAATACCGGAGGCTACTAAGTGTAGTGACTTATTTACGATTTAGGCCATAAAAACATGGCAGTTTTAAAGAAAATGTCATTTAATGAGATCGATCACAGTTTGGAATCGATCAAGAAAAACATAGACTTGAAAGGCGATGTGTGCGAAACTTGCTCGAATAGTAAAATATGCGTTTGGATCGTTTCCAGGGGCATCTGGGAGTCGCGCAAATGAAGTCTTAAGTCCATATGCGGATCAATTAATACGACGTCTGCCGGAGGGCCGCGGTACCTTGCGACATTTATCGACGATTATTCGGGTAATACTTTTGTGTATTTCTTGAAGTCGCGGGACCAAATACTAAAAGCGTTTAAAGACTTTGTAGTGTTTGCCGAAAGACAATGCGATAAAAACCTAAAAGCCATCCGCAGCGATAACGGTTCTGAGTACGTGAGACGTGAATTTAATCAATTCTTACCGGAAAACTGCATAAAATAGAGGGCGCTGCAGGCCGCGCAATTCGCACGTTAGTTAAGATGGCCAGGAGTATTTTTTATAGATTCTAGTGCGAAAGAGACCCTATGGGGAGAGACAGTACAGACTGCCGCCTATCTGCGCAATAGGTCGGAGACAAAAACGTTGATAGTCAAGACGCCGTATGGGATGTGGACCGGTAAAAAGCTAACCATGTCACATTTAAGAATATTCGGCTCAAAGGTGATTGTACTCAATAAGTGTCACAAAAAGAAGTTTAGGCCAAAGGGTAGCGAGCATGTAATGATAGGTTATTCGTTAACAGCAAAAGCGTATCGGTTGTATTGTCCAGAATCCGAAAAGGTGATTGAAAGCAGAGATGTGATATTCTTGGAAAAAGATTTTGTAGCATGCTCAAACAGCTAGGGTGGAATGCGGCAATGAAGAAGAGCAGGCAGAAGCAGGTATTGACTCAGACAATCAAAGTAATGAAAGTAACGAGACCGAAGACTGTGCGCGAAGCAATGAAGTGGAGTCACCCGAATTATGTGAAGTTCGAGGACCAGGTCGTCCGCAAAAGTTAAGGACTGGTGAGCCGGGCCATCCCAGGAAAGTATTTAATACTCTTAATATCTTAAAAGCAGAGGATGTGCCAATTCCCGCAAATGTGGGTTATGTTAATAATTCAAAAATGGGTAGAGAATGGTCAGCATCAATACAGAAGGAAATACAAGCACTTGAAGCAAATAATACCTGCGAACTTGTAGATTTGCCAGAGGGAAGAAAATGGGAAAACCGTTAAATGGCTACGTCGACGCGGATTGGGCAAATGATACTGCAGACCGCAAATCATATAGTGGATTCGTCTTCATTGGAGCAGGAGGCGTGATTTCGTGGGAGTCTAAGAAGCATAGTCTGGTATCTTTGAGAAGTACTGAAGCCGAGTACATTGCATTAACAACTGCGGCGAGAGAGGCGATGTATTTGAAAAAATTGTTACATGGGATGAGATTTAAAGAAACTAAATCTGTCCTATTATATTGCGACAATCAAAGCGCACAATGTCTGGCTAAGAATCCAACGTTGCATATTGATATTAAATACCATCATGTTCGAGATAGTTCGAATAGTTGTATGCTAACAACGAGATAGAAATTGAATAATTATGTACAAGCGATATGATGTCTGATATATTTACCAAGAATTTACAAAAGAACAAAAATGTGAAATGTATTAATAAAAGATAATCCATAAATTCAAACTGCGTTTGACTCTTCATTTTGACACTTTATTTACAACACAATCATTGAATGCAACTCTCATATATATATATATATATATTAAAGCATAATCAAAAAGAACTGGTTTTTTAAAATTGATACACTTTTGACAATGTCATTGGTTTGGCAATGTTTGAACTGTCATTAAAAGGATTTCGAGATTGAGTCGCTTTTCTTACATGGAATGCAGTTCTCATAGAGATTTCAACCCATGGTCACAAAGCGCTGGTTTTCGAAAATAGGGACACTTTTGACAAAGTTATGGCTTTGGAAACATTTGGACCGTCTCCAAGAGCATTTTTGAGGGTAGAATTTTAAAATGAGTTTCGTTCTAGAATCGTGTTTCAAACTTCGAATGCAACTCTCATATATATGTTAAAGCATAATAAAAATGACTTGGTTTTTTGAAAATTGGGGCACTTTTTGAACTGTTATTAGAAGGAGTTTCTGAACTAATTATTTTAACATGACTTTCGAGATAGATTCGCGCACTTAACTTTGAATGCAGTTCTCATATAAAAAGAATCAAATGATAAAAACAACTATGGTTTATTTAAATATGGCAACTCTTGCCAAACTTTTTGAGGACTTGAAAATTCCAAAGAGCATTTTTTGAGAGAAGAATATTAAAATGAGTTTCGTTCTAGAATCGAGTTTCAAACTGTTGAAATATGTTTGAATATCACATCAACGATTAATACTTAAGTATCGCTATACCGATTAATAATCGAAGCTCTGGTCAGACATTTATTGCGTTCTCTTTTTGCATTGCATTCTCCTAAGTTACGTTGCTCTCAATTCTTCAACAAGTTTGATACGCGTGACGGAACGGCATTAGCAAGTATACTGCTGGGTGTAAAAGCGTCACAGATAAGTTTCATTAAGAATTGTGTTTCGGCAAAAGAAGCTTGGGATAAGCTCGCCGGTGTGTATCAACCGCGTGGACCTGCGAGAAAAATTACGTTGTTTCGAAAATTGATTCGGTTAAACTTGTCAGAGAATTCGGCTATGCAAAACTACATAAATGAGTTTTCCGATATAGTGGACAAGCTAAAGAAAATTGATATGGAAATTTCTGAAGACATTTTGACAATTTTGTTGATGTCGGGACTTTGAAAAAGTTTTGAAAATTTTGTAGTCGCGATCGAAACGCGAGAGCTGTTGCCATTATTGTCTGACCTTAAAACCAAAATAATTGAAGACGGCAAGAATCAAAAAATAAGGAACGAAGAAGTCGACAACAGTGGACAGCAAGCGTTTGTGTCACATGAAAATAACGGTGCTATGCATTCCAAAAAGTGTTATAGATGCGGCCGTGAAGGTTATTTTATTGCTCAGAGCAAAGAAAGAATAAATGATAAAGGAGAAGAAAAAAGCAACGACTTAAAACGATCGTTCGCTATACTCGCGAGTGTGCAGAGTAACAGTAAAGTGAGAAAATCGATGTGGTGTCCGAACAGTGGCGCCACTGCTCACATGTGTTGTGATAAATCGTGGTTTGTTGACTTTAAAGAGCACAATGAACAAATTCTTCTCGCTGGCGAAAATTCCATAAGAGCCGAAGGCATTGGTACTGTGTGTGTAAATTCGGGAAATTTTCGTATCGAATTAAAAGAAGTTTTGTACGTTAGAGAATTGCAAACAAACTTTATATTTCTTTTACATTACTTTATCTTCAAAAGCCGTGGCATAAGGGTATAAGTGGTGTTTAAGAGAGAGAGAGAGAGAGAGAGAGAGAGACAGCCATAACAAAAGACACTCAAAATGTGACAATACCGGAGGCTACTAAGTGTAGTGACTTATTTACGATTGATGTGAAAATGGAAAAGTGTATGTAGTAAATTATGGAAATGGCATAATCATTTAGGCCATAAAAACATGGCAGTTTTAAAGAAAATGTCATTTAATGAGATCGATCACGGTTTGGAATCGATCAAGAACACATAGACTTGAAAGGCGATGTGTACGAAACTTGCGCGAATAGTAAAATATGCGTTTGGATCGTTTCCAAGGGCACCCGAGAGTCGCGCAAATGAAGTCTTAAGTCCATATGCGGATCAATTAATACGACGTCTGCCGGAGGGCCGCGGTACCTTGCGACATTTATCGACGATTATTCGGGTAATACTTTTGTGTATTTCTTGAAGTCGCGGGACCAAATACTAAAAGCGTTTAAAGACTTTGTAGTGTTTGCCGAAAGACAATGCGATAAAAACCTAAAAGCCATCCGCAGCGATAACGGTTCTGAGTACGTGAGACGTGAATTTAATCAATTCTTACCGGAAAACTGCATAAAATAGAGGGCGCTGCAGGCCGCGCAAATCGCACGTTAGTTAAGATGGCCAGGAGTATTTTTTATAGATTCTAGTGCGAAAGAGACCCTATGGGGAGAGACAGTACAGACTGCCGCCTATCTGCGCAATAGGTCGGAGACAAAAACGTTGATAGTCAAGACGCCGTATGGGATGTGGACCGGTAAAAAGCTAACCATGTCACATTTAAGAATATTCGGCTCAAAGGTGATTGTACTCAATAAGTGTCACAAAAAGAAGTTTAGGCCAAAGGGTAGCGAGCATGTAATGATAGGTTATTCGTTAACAGCAAAAGCGTATCGGTTGTATTGTCCAGAATCCGAAAAGGTGATTGAAAGCAGAGATGTGATATTCTTGGAAAAAGATTTTGTAGCATGCTCAAACAGCCAGGGTGGAATGCGGCAATGAAGAAGAGCAGGCAGAAGCAGGTATTGACTCAGACAATCAAAGTAATGAAAGTAACGAGACCGAAGACTGTGCGCGAAGCAATGAAGTGGAGTCACCCGAATTATGTGAAGTTCGAGGACCAGGTCGTCCGCAAAAGTTAAGGACTGGTGAGCCGGGCCATCCCAGGAAAGTATTTAATACTCTTAATATCTTAAAAGCAGAGGATGTGCCAATTCCCGCAAATGTGGGTTATGTTAATAATTCAAAAATGGGTAGAGAATGGTCAGCATCAATACAGAAGGAAATACAAGCACTTGAAGCAAATAATACCTGCGAACTTGTAGATTTGCCAGAGGGAAGAAAATGGGAAAACCGTTAAATGGCTACGTCGACGCGGATTGGGCAAATGATACTGCAGACCGCAAATCATATAGTGGATTCGTCTTCATTGGAGCAGGAGGCGTGATTTCGTGGGAGTCTAAGAAGCATAGTCTGGTATCTTTGAGAAGTACTGAAGCCGAGTACATTGCATTAACAACTGCGGCGAGAGAGGCGATGTATTTGAAAAAATTGTTACATGAGATGAGATTTAAAGAAACTAAATCTGTCCTATTATATTGCGACAATCAAAGCGCACAATGTCTGGCTAAGAATCCAACGTTGCATATTGATATTAAATACCATCATGTTCGAGATAGTTCGAATAGTTGTATGCTAACAACGAGATAGAAATTGAATAATTATGTACAAGCGATATGATGTCTGATATATTTACCAAGAATTTACAAAAGAACAAAAATGTGAAATGTATTAATAAAAGATAATCCATAAATTCAAACTGCGTTTGACTCTTCATTTTGACACTTTATTTACAACACAATCATTGAATGCAACTCTCATATATATATATATATATATTAAAGCATAATCAAAAAGAACTGGTTTTTTAAAATTGATACACTTTTGACAATGTCATTGGTTTGGCAATGTTTGAACTGTCATTAAAAGGATTTCGAGATTGAGTCGCTTTTCTTACATGGAATGCAGTTCTCATAGAGATTTCAACCCATGGTCACAAAGCGCTGGTTTTCGAAAATAGGGACACTTTTGACAAAGTTATGGCTTTGGAAACATTTGGACCGTCTCCAAGAGCATTTTTGAGGGTAGAATTTTAAAATGAGTTTCGTTCTAGAATCGTGTTTCAAACTTCGAATGCAACTCTCATATATATGTTAAAGCATAATAAAAATGACTTGGTTTTTTGAAAATTGGGGCACTTTTTGAACTGTTATTAGAAGGAGTTTCTGAACTAATTATTTTAACATGACTTTCGAGATAGATTCGCGCACTTAACTTTGAATGCAGTTCTCATATAAAAAGAATCAAATGATAAAAACAACTATGGTTTATTTAAATATGGTAACTCTTGCCAAACTTTTTGAGGACTTGAAAATTCCAAAGATCATTTTTTGAGAGAAGAATATTAAAATGAGTTTCGTTCTAGAATCGAGTTTCAAACTGTTGAAATATGTTTGAATATCACATCAACGATTAATACTTAAGTATCGCTATACCGATTAATAATCGAAGCTCTGGTCAGACATTTATTGTGTTCTCTTTTTGCATTGCATTCTCCTAAGTTACGTTGCTCTCAATTCTTCAACAAGTTTGATACGCGTGACGAAACGGCATTAGCAAGTATACTGCTGGGTGTAAAAGCGTCACAGATAAGTTTCATTAAGAATTGTGTTTCGGCAAAAGAAGCTTGGGATAAGCTCGCCGGTGTGTATCAACCGCGTGGACCTGCGAGAAAAATTACGTTGTTTCGAAAATTGATTCGGTTAAGCTTGTCAGAGAATTCGGCTATGCAAAACTACATAAATGAGTTCTCTGATATAGTGGACAAGCTAAAGGAAATTGATATGGATATTTCTGAAGACATTTTGACAATTTTGTTGATGTCGGGACTTGGGAAAATTTTGAAAATTTTGTCGTCGCGATCCAAACGCGAGTGCAGTTGGAATTATTGTCTGACCTTAAAACCAAAATAATTGAAGACGGCGAGAATCAAAAAATAAGGAACGAAGAAGCCGACAACAGTGGACAACAAGCGTTTGTGTCACATGAAAATAACGGTGCTATGCATTCCAAAAAGTGTTATAGATGCGGCCGTGAAGGTTATTTTATTGCTCAGAGCAAAGAAAGAATAAATGATAAAGGAGAAGAAAAAAGCAACGACTTAAAACGATCGTTCGCTATACTCGCGAGTGTGCAGAGTAACAGTAAAGTGAGAAAATCGATGTGGTGTCCGAACAGTGGCGCCACTGCTCACATGTGTTGTGATAAATCGTGGTTTGTTGACTTTAAAGAGCACAATGAAAAATTCTTCTCGTGGCGAAAATTCCATAAGAGCCGAAGGCATTGGTACTGTGTGTGTAAATTCGGGAAATTTTCGCATCGAATTAAAAAACGTTTTGTACGTTAGAGAATTGAAAACAAACTTTATATTTCTTTTAGTTTACTTTATCTTCAAAAGCCGTGGCAAAAGGGTATAAAGTGGTGTTTGAGAGAGCGAGAGAGCCATAATAACAGACACTCAAAATGTGACAATACTGGAGGCTACTAAGTGTAGTGACTTATTTAGGATTTTTGTGAAAATGGAAAAATGTATGTACTCAAATGCAAGCTGCAGTGAATTATGGAAATGGCATAATCGTCTAGGCCATCAAAATATGGCAAGTTTAAAGAAAATGGCATTTGATGAGATCGTGCACGGTTTGAAATCGATCAAGAAAATCACAGACTTGAAAGGCGATATGTGCGAAACTTGCGTGAATAGCAAAATATGCGTTGAATCGTTTCCAAGGGCATCTGAGAGTCGCGCAAAAGAAGTGTTAAGTCTTGTGCATACAGACATATGCGGACCAATCAATACGACGTCTGCCGGAGGGGGACGGTACTTTGCGACATTTATCGACGGTTATTCGCGTTAAATTTTGTGTATTTCTTGAAGTCGCGGGACCAAATACTAATAGCGTTTAAAGACTTTGTAGTGTTTGCCGAAAGACAATGCGGTAAAAAGTTAAAAGCAATCCGCAGCGATAACGGTCCTGAGTACGTGAGTCGCGAATTCTATCAATTCTTACCGGAAAACTGTATAAAAAGAAAGCTGACGGTACCGTATACCCCGCAACAGAACGGCGTTGCAGAGCGCGCAAATCGCAGGCTAGTTGAGATGGCCAGGAGTATTTTTTATATATTCCGCCGCGAAAGAGTCCCTATGGGGAGAGACAGTACAGACTGCCGCCTATCTGCGCAATATGTCGGAGACAAAAACATTGACAGACAAGACGCCGTATGAGATGTGGACCGGTAAAAGCCAACCGTGTCATATTTAAGAATATTCGGCTCAAAGGTGATTGTACTCAATAAGTGGCACAAAAAAAAGTTTAGGCCAAAGGGTAACAAATATGTAATGATAAGTTATTCGTTAACAGCAAAATCGTATCGGCTATATTGTCCAGAATCCGAAAAGATGATTGAAAGCAGAGATGCTGTCTTGGAAAACGATTTTGTAGAATCTGTGAGGGACAACAGAGATATAGCGTTATTTGATGAATGTGTGTTACCAAATCAGCAGGCTCAAACAGCCAGTGTAGAATGCGGCAATGAAGAAGTGCAGACAGAAGCAGGTATTGAGTCAGACAATCAAAGTAATGAACGTAACGAGACCGAAGACTGTGCGCGAAGCAATGAAGTGGAGTCACCCGAATTATGTGAAGTTCGAGGACCAGGTTGTATGCAAAAGTTAAGGACTGGTAAGCCGGGCCGTCCCAGGAAGGTATTTAATACTATTAATATGTTAAGAGCAGAGGATATGCCAATCCCCACAAGTGTAGGTGATGCTATTAATTCAAAACTGAGTAGAGAATGGTCAGCATCACTACAGAAGGAAATTCAAGCACTTGAAGCAAATAATACCTGGGAACTTGTAGATTTGTCAGAGGGAAGAGAGCCATAGGCTGTAAATGGGAAACCGTTAAATGGCTACGTCGACGCGGATTGGGCAAATGATACTGCAGACCGCAAATCATATAGTGGATTCGTCATTCATTGGAGCAGGAGGCGTGATTTCGTAGGAGTCTAAGAAGCAAAGTTTGGTATCTTTGAGCAGTACTGAAGCCGAGTACATCGCATTATCAACTGCGGCGAGAGAGGCGATGTATCTGAAAAAATTGTTAAATGAGGTGGGTTTTAAAGAAACTAAAATCTGTCACATTAGATTGCGACAATCAAAGCGCACAATGTCTAGCTAAGAATCCAACGCTGCATAATCGTAGCAAACATATTGATATTAAGTACCATCATGTTCGAGAGCCGTATGCTAACAACGAGATAGAAATTGAATATGTATGTACAAGCGATATGATGTCTGATACATTATCCAAGAATTTACAAAAGAACAAAATTGTGAAATGTATTAATGAAATTAATTGTTATTAATCTTGGTATGTTCTTAAGTATGTAATCATTGAGACCGTGTTGAAATATGTTCGAAAATCACAGCAACGATTAATACTTAAGTATCGCTATACCGATTAATATCGAAGCTCTGGTCACAGTTGTTAAGTTGCTCTCAATTCTTCAACAAGTAAAGACGCACTTGCGCATAATAAAGATAATCCATAATTAGAAACTGCGTTTGACTCTTCAAATTCCCACGTTATTTACAAACAATGTCATGGCTTCGGTGATTTATGAATTGTCATTAGAAGGATTTTCTGAACGAATTATTTTAACATGAGTTTCGAGATAGATTCGCGCACTTAACTTTGAATGCAGTTCTCATATAAAAAGAATCAAATGATAAAACAAACCTATGGTTTCTTTAAATATGGTAACTCTTGACAAACTTTTTGAGGGAGAATTTTATAATGAGTATCGAGCTGAGTCACTTTTCTTACATGGAATGCAGTTGTCATAAAGATTTCAACCCGTGATCACAAAGCGCTTGTTTTTGAAACTAGGGACACTTCTGACAAAGTTATGGCTTTGGAAAGACTTGAACAGTCCAAAGAGCATTTTTTGAGAGAAGAATTATAAAATTAGTTTCATTCTAGAATCGAGTTTCAAACTGTTAAAATATGTTTGAGTATCACAGCAACGATTGATACTTAAGTATCGCTATACCGATTAATATCGAAGCTCTGGTCACACATTTATTGTGTTCTCTTTTTGCATTGTATTCTCGTAAGTTAAGTTGCTCTCAATTCTTCAACAAGTAAAGACGCACTCGCGCATAATAAAGATAATCCATAATTTGAAACTGCGTTTGACTCTTCAAATTCCCACGTTATTTACAACAGGTTATGGGCCCAGGGCCATGAAGAGTAGTGTTTGTTATTTTTAATTGCTGTGTGCTATAATAATAATATAATAAACATGAGTGGACAAGGATTATAATACAGTTGGATAGCGGAAACTATGGGTGTGGTCGGTGCATATGAAAAGTGTGCTGGTGCATAACGACTTATGGCCAATTGTTAGCGGAAGGATTGTGAAATCGGAGAGTGCAACTTCGGCAGAAAAAACTGAGTTTGATACGCGTGACGAAAAGGCATTAGCAAGTATACTGCTGGGTGTAAAAGCGTCACAGATAAGTTTCATTAAGAACTGTGTTTCGGCAAAAGAAGCTTGGGATAAGCTCGCCGGTGTGTATCAACCGCGTGGACCTGCCAGAAAAATTACGTCGTTTCGAAAATTGCTTCAGTTAAGCTTGTCAGAGAATTCGGCTGTGCAAAACTACATAAATGAGTTTTCTGATACGGCGGACAAGCTAAAGGAAATTGATATGGAAATTTCTGAAGACATTTTGACAATTTTGTTGATGTCGGGACTTGGGAAAATTTTGAAAATTTTGTCGTCGCGATCCAAACGCGAGTGCAGTTGGAATTATTGTCTGACCTTAAAATCAAAATAATTGAAGAAGGCGAGAGACAAAAAATAAGCAACGAAGAAGCCGACAACAGTGGACAGCAAGTGTATGTGTCGCGTGCACACGTACAACGTACAACCGAGCAAGCAAACAGTGCATGAAAATAACGGTGCTATGCATGCCAAAAAGTGTTATAGAAACGGCCGTGAAGGTAATTTTATTGCTCAGTGCAAAGACAGAATAAATGACAAAGGAAAAGAAAAAAGCAACGACTTAAAACGATCGTTCGCTATACTCGCGAGTGTGCAGAGTAACAGTAAAGTGACAAAATCGATGTGGTGTCTGGACAGCGGCGCCACTGCTACATGTGTTGTGATAAATCGTGGTTTGTTGACTTTAAAGAGCACAATAATAAATTCTTCGCGCTGGCTGTGTGTGCACATTCGGGAAATTTTTGCATCGAATTAAAAAACGTTTTGTACGTTAGAGAATTGAAAACAAACTTTATATTTCTTTTAGTTTACTTTATCTTCAAAAGCCGTGGCAAAAGGGTATAAAGTGGTGTTTGAGAGAGCGAGAGAGCCATAATAACAGACACTCAAAATGTGACAATACTGGAGGCTACTAAGTGTAGTGACTTATTTAGGATTTTTGTGAAAATGGAAAAATGTATGTACTCAAATGCAAGCTGCAGTGAATTATGGAAATGGCATAATCGTCTAGGCCATCAAAATATGGCAAGTTTAAAGAAAATGGCATTTGATGAGATCGTGCACGGTTTGAAATCGATCAAGAAAATCACAGACTTGAAAGGCGATATGTGCGAAACTTGCGTGAATAGCAAAATATGCGTTGAATCGTTTCCAAGGGCATCTGAGAGTCGCGCAAAAGAAGTGTTAAGTCTTGTGCATACAGACATATGCGGACCAATCAATACGACGTCTGCCGGAGGGGCACGGTACTTTGCGACATTTATCGACGGTTATTCGCGTTAAATTTTTGTGTATTTCTTGAAGTCGCGGGACCAAATACTAACAGCGTTTAAAGACTTTGTAGTGTTTGCCGAAAGACAATGCGGTAAAAAGTTAAAAGCAATCCGCAGCGATAACGGTCCTGAGTACGTGAGTCGCGAATTCTATCAATTATTACCGGAAAACTGTATAAAAAGAAAGCTGACGGTACCGTATACCCCGCAACAGAACGGCGTTGCAGAGCGCGCAAATCGCAGGCTAGTTGAGATGGCCAGGAGTATTTTTTATATATTCCGCCGCGAAAGAGTCCCTATGGGGAGAGACAGTACAGACTGCCGCCTATCTGCGCAATATGTCGGAGACAAAAACATTGACAGACAAGACGCCGTATGAGATGTGGACCGGTAATAAGCCAACCGTGTCATATTTAAGAATATTCGGCTCAAAGGTGATTGTACTCAATAAGTGGCACAAAAAAAAGTTTAGGCCAAAGGGTAACAAATATGTAATGATAAGTTATTCGTTAACAGCAAAATCGTATCGGCTATATTGTCCAGAATCCGAAAAGATGATTGAAAGCAGAGATGCTATCTTCTTGGAAAAAGATTTTGTAGAATCTGTGAGGGACAACAGAGATATAGCGTTATTTGATGAATGTGTTACCAAATCAGCAGGCTCAAACAGCCAGTGTAGAATGCGGCAATGAAGAAGTGCAGACAGAAGCAGGTATTGAGTCAGACAATCAAAGTAATGAACGTAACGAGACCGAAGACTGTGCGCGAAGCAATGAAGTGGAGTCACCCGAATTATGTGAAGTTCGAGGACCAGGTTGTATGCAAAAGTTAAGGACTGGTAAGCCGGGCCGTCCCAGGAAGGTATTTAATACTCTTAATATGTTAAGAGCAGAGGATATGCCAATCTCCACAAGTGTAGGTGATGCTATTAATTCAAAACTGAGTAGAGAATGGTCAGCATCACTACAGAAAGAAATTCCAGCACTTGAAGCAAATAACACCTGGGAACTTGTAGATTTGTCAGAGGGAAGAGAGCCATAGGCTGTAAATGGGAAACCGTTAAATGGCTACGTCGACGCGGATTGGGCAAATGATACTGCAGACCGCAAATCATATAGTGGATTCGTCATTCATTGGAGCAGGAGGCGTGATTTCGTAGGAGTCTAAGAAGCAAAGTTTGGTATCTTTGAGCAGTACTGAAGCCGAGTACATCGCATTATCAACTGCGGCGAGAGAGGCGATGTATCTGAAAAAATTGTTAAATGAGATGGGTTTTAAAGAAACTAAATCTGTCATATTATATTGCGACAATCAAAGCGCACAATGTCTAGCTAAGAATCCAACGTTGCATAATCGTAGCAAACATATTGATATTAAGTACCATCATGTTCGAGAGCCGTATGCTAACAACGAGATAGAAATTGAATATGTATGTACAAGCGATATGATGTCTGATACATTATCCAAGAATTTACAAAAGAACAAAATTGTGAAATGTATTAATGAAATTAATTGTTATTAATCTTGGTATGTTCTTAAGTATGTAATCATTGAGACCGTGTTGAAATATGTTCGAAAATCACAGCAACGATTAATACTTAAGTATCGCTACACCGATTAATATCGAAGCTCTGGTCACAGTTGTTAAGTTGCTCTCAATTCTTCAACAAGTAAAGACGCACTTGCGCATAATAAAGATAATCCATAATTAGAAACTGCGTTTGACTCTTCAAATTCCCACGTTATTTACAACAGGTTATGGGCCCAGGGCCATGAAGAGCAGTGGTTGTTATTTTTAATTGCTGTGGGCTATAATAATAATATAATAAACATGAGTGGACAAGGATTATATGATATATGCCATCGACAAGTTGGTTGGCGAAAACTATGTGTGGTCGGTGCATATGAAAAGTATGCTGGTGCATAACGACTTAAGGCCAATTGTTAGCGGAAATCGGAGAGTGCAACTTCGGCTGAAAAAGCTGAGTTTGATACGCGTGACGAAAAGGCATTAGCAAGTATACTGCTGGGTGTAAAAGCGTCACAGATAAGTTTCATTAAGAACTGTGTTTCGGCAAAAGAAGCTTGGGATAAGCTCGCCGGTGTGTATCAACCGTGTGGACCTGCCAGAAAAATTACGTCGTTTCGAAAATTGCTTCAGTTAAGCTTGTCAGAGAATTCGGCTGTACAAAACTACATAAATGAATTCTCTGATATAGTGGACAAGCTAAAGGAAATTGATATGGATATTTCTGAAGACATTTTGACAATTTTGTTGATGTCGGGACTTGGGAAAATTTTGAAAATTTTGTCGTCGCGATTCAAACGCGAGTGCAGTTGGAATTATTGTCTGACCTTAAAATCAAAATAATTGAAGAAGGCGAGAGACAAAAAATAAGCAACGAAGAAGCCGACAACAGTGGACAGCAAGTGTACATATGTGTCGCGTGCACACGTACAACGTACAACCGAGCAAGCAAACAGTGCATGAAAATAACGGTGCTATGCATGCCAAAAAGTGTTATAGAAACGGCCGTGAAGGTAATTTTATTGCTCAGTGCAAAGACAGAATAAATGACAAAGGAAAAGAAAAAAGCAACGACTTAAAACGATCGTTCGCTATACTCGCGAGTGTGCAGAGTAACAGTAAAGTGACAAAATCGATGTGGTGTCTGGACAGCGGCGCCACTGCTACATGTGTTGTGATAAATCGTGGTTTGTTGACGCTGGCTGTGTGTGCACATTCGGGAAATTTTTGCATCGAATTAAAAAACGTTTTGTACGTTAGAGAATTGAAAACAAACTTTATATTTCTTTTAGTTTACTTTATCTTCAAAAGCCGTGGCAAAAGGGTATAAAGTGGTGTTTGAGAGAGCGAGAGAGCCATAATAACAGACACTCAAAATGTGACAATACTGGAGGCTACTAAGTGTAGTGACTTATTTAGGATTTTTGTGAAAATGGAAAAATGTATGTACTCAAATGCAAGCTGCAGTGAATTATGGAAATGGCATAATCGTCTAGGCCATCAAAATATGGCAAGTTTAAAGAAAATGGCATTTGATGAGATCGTGCACGGTTTGAAATCGATCAAGAAAATCACAGACTTGAAAGGCGATATGTGCGAAACTTGCGTGAATAGCAAAATATGCGTTGAATCGTTTCCAAGGGCATCTGAGAGTCGCGCAAAAGAAGTGTTAAGTCTTGTGCATACAGACATATGCGGACCAATCAATACGACGTCTGCCGGAGGGGCACGGTACTTTGCGACATTTATCGACGGTTATTCGCGTTAAATTTTTGTGTATTTCTTGAAGTCGCGGGACCAAATACTAACAGCGTTTAAAGACTTTGTAGTGTTTGCCGAAAGACAATGCGGTAAAAAGTTAAAAGCAATCCGCAGCGATAACGGTCCTGAGTACGTGAGTCGCGAATTCTATCAATTATTATCGGAAAACTGTATAAAAAGAAAGCTGACGGTACCGTATACCCCGCAACAGAACGGCGTTGCAGAGCGCGCAAATCGCAGGCTAGTTGAGATGGCCAGGAGTATTTTTTATATATTCCGCCGCGAAAGAGTCCCTATGGGGAGAGACAGTACAGACTGCCGCCTATCTGCGCAATATGTCGGAGACAAAAACATTGACAGACAAGACGCCGTATGAGATGTGGACCGGTAATAAGCCAACCGTGTCATATTTAAGAATATTCGGCTCAAAGGTGATTGTACTCAATAAGTGGCACAAAAAAAAGTTTAGGCCAAAGGGTAACAAATATGTAATGATAAGTTATTCGTTAACAGCAAAATCGTATCGGCTATATTGTCCAGAATCCGAAAAGATGATTGAAAGCAGAGATGCTATCTTCTTGGAAAAAGATTTTGTAGAATCTGTGAGGGACAACAGAGATATAGCGTTATTTGATGAATGTGTTACCAAATCAGCAGGCTCAAACAGCCAGTGTAGAATGCGGCAATGAAGAAGTGCAGACAGAAGCAGGTATTGAGTCAGACAATCAAAGTAATGAACGTAACGAGACCGAAGACTGTGCGCGAAGCAATGAAGTGGAGTCACCCGAATTATGTGAAGTTCGAGGACCAGGTTGTATGCAAAAGTTAAGGACTGGTAAGCCGGGCCGTCCCAGGAAGGTATTTAATACTCTTAATATGTTAAGAGCAGAGGATATGCCAATCCCCACAAGTGTAGGTGATGCTATTAATTCAAAACTGAGTAGAGAATGGTCAGCATCACTACAGAAAGAAATTCCAGCACTTGAAGCAAATAACACCTGGGAACTTGTAGATTTGTCAGAGGGAAGAGAGCCATAGGCTGTAAATGGGAAACCGTTAAATGGCTACGTCGACGCGGATTGGGCAAATGATACTGCAGACCGCAAATCATATAGTGGATTCGTCATTCATTGGAGCAGGAGGCGTGATTTCGTAGGAGTCTAAGAAGCAAAGTTTGGTATCTTTGAGCAGTACTGAAGCCGAGTACATCGCATTATCAACTGCGGCGAGAGAGGCGATGTATCTGAAAAAATTGTTAAATGAGATGGGTTTTAAAGAAACTAAATCTGTCATATTATATTGCGACAATCAAAGCGCACAATGTCTAGCTAAGAATCCAACGTTGCATAATCGTAGCAAACATATTGATATTAAGTACCATCATGTTCGAGAGCCGTATGCTAACAACGAGATAGAAATTGAATATGTATGTACAAGCGATATGATGTCTGATACATTATCCAAGAATTTACAAAAGAACAAAATTGTGAAATGTATTAATGAAATTAATTGTTATTAATCTTGGTATGTTCTTAAGTATGTAATCATTGAGACCGTGTTGAAATATGTTCGAAAATCACAGCAACGATTAATACTTAAGTATCGCTACACCGATTAATATCGAAGCTCTGGTCACAGTTGTTAAGTTGCTCTCAATTCTTCAACAAGTAAAGACGCACTTGCGCATAATAAAGATAATCCATAATTAGAAACTGCGTTTGACTCTTCAAATTCCCACGTTATTTACAACAGGTTATGGGCCCAGGGCCATGAAGAGCAGTGGTTGTTATTTTTAATTGCTGTGGGCTATAATAATAATATAATAAACATGAGTGGACAAGGATTATATGATATATGCCATCGACAAGTTGGTTGGCGAAAACTATGTGTGGTCGGTGCATATGAAAAGTATGCTGGTGCATAACGACTTAAGGCCAATTGTTAGCGGAAATCGGAGAGTGCAACTTCGGCTGAAAAAGCTGAGTTTGATACGCGTGACGAAAAGGCATTAGCAAGTATACTGCTGGGTGTAAAAGCGTCACAGATAAGTTTCATTAAGAACTGTGTTTCGGCAAAAGAAGCTTGGGATAAGCTCGCCGGTGTGTATCAACCGTGTGGACCTGCCAGAAAAATTACGTCGTTTCGAAAATTGCTTCAGTTAAGCTTGTCAGAGAATTCGGCTGTACAAAACTACATAAATGAATTCTCTGATATAGTGGACAAGCTAAAGGAAATTGATATGGATATTTCTGAAGACATTTTGACAATTTTGTTGATGTCGGGACTTGGGAAAATTTTGAAAATTTTGTCGTCGCGATTCAAACGCGAGTGCAGTTGGAATTATTGTCTGACCTTAAAATCAAAATAATTGAAGAAGGCGAGAGACAAAAAATAAGCAACGAAGAAGCCGACAACAGTGGACAGCAAGTGTACATATGTGTCGCGTGCACACGTACAACGTACAACCGAGCAAGCAAACAGTGCATGAAAATAACGGTGCTATGCATGCCAAAAAGTGTTATAGAAACGGCCGTGAAGGTAATTTTATTGCTCAGTGCAAAGACAGAATAAATGACAAAGGAAAAGAAAAAAGCAACGACTTAAAACGATCGTTCGCTATACTCGCGAGTGTGCAGAGTAACAGTAAAGTGACAAAATCGATGTGGTGTCTGGACAGCGGCGCCACTGCTACATGTGTTGTGATAAATCGTGGTTTGTTGACGCTGGCTGTGTGTGCACATTCGGGAAATTTTTGCATCGAATTAAAAAACGTTTTGTACGTTAGAGAATTGAAAACAAACTTTATATTTCTTTTAGTTTACTTTATCTTCAAAAGCCGTGGCAAAAGGGTATAAAGTGGTGTTTGAGAGAGCGAGAGAGCCATAATAACAGACACTCAAAATGTGACAATACTGGAGGCTACTAAGTGTAGTGACTTATTTAGGATTTTTGTGAAAATGGAAAAATGTATGTACTCAAATGCAAGCTGCAGTGAATTATGGAAATGGCATAATCGTCTAGGCCATCAAAATATGGCAAGTTTAAAGAAAATGGCATTTGATGAGATCGTGCACGGTTTGAAATCGATCAAGAAAATCACAGACTTGAAAGGCGATATGTGCGAAACTTGCGTGAATAGCAAAATATGCGTTGAATCGTTTCCAAGGGCATCTGAGAGTCGCGCAAAAGAAGTGTTAAGTCTTGTGCATACAGACATATGCGGACCAATCAATACGACGTCTGCCGGAGGGGCACGGTACTTTGCGACATTTATCGACGGTTATTCGCGTTAAATTTTTGTGTATTTCTTGAAGTCGCGGGACCAAATACTAACAGCGTTTAAAGACTTTGTAGTGTTTGCCGAAAGACAATGCGGTAAAAAGTTAAAAGCAATCCGCAGCGATAACGGTCCTGAGTACGTGAGTCGCGAATTCTATCAATTATTATCGGAAAACTGTATAAAAAGAAAGCTGACGGTACCGTATACCCCGCAACAGAACGGCGTTGCAGAGCGCGCAAATCGCAGGCTAGTTGAGATGGCCAGGAGTATTTTTTATATATTCCGCCGCGAAAGAGTCCCTATGGGGAGAGACAGTACAGACTGCCGCCTATCTGCGCAATATGTCGGAGACAAAAACATTGACAGACAAGACGCCGTATGAGATGTGGACCGGTAATAAGCCAACCGTGTCATATTTAAGAATATTCGGCTCAAAGGTGATTGTACTCAATAAGTGGCACAAAAAAAAGTTTAGGCCAAAGGGTAACAAATATGTAATGATAAGTTATTCGTTAACAGCAAAATCGTATCGGCTATATTGTCCAGAATCCGAAAAGATGATTGAAAGCAGAGATGCTATCTTCTTGGAAAAAGATTTTGTAGAATCTGTGAGGGACAACAGAGATATAGCGTTATTTGATGAATGTGTTACCAAATCAGCAGGCTCAAACAGCCAGTGTAGAATGCGGCAATGAAGAAGTGCAGACAGAAGCAGGTATTGAGTCAGACAATCAAAGTAATGAACGTAACGAGACCGAAGACTGTGCGCGAAGCAATGAAGTGGAGTCACCCGAATTATGTGAAGTTCGAGGACCAGGTTGTATGCAAAAGTTAAGGACTGGTAAGCCGGGCCGTCCCAGGAAGGTATTTAATACTCTTAATATGTTAAGAGCAGAGGATATGCCAATCCCCACAAGTGTAGGTGATGCTATTAATTCAAAACTGAGTAGAGAATGGTCAGCATCACTACAGAAAGAAATTCCAGCACTTGAAGCAAATAACACCTGGGAACTTGTAGATTTGTCAGAGGGAAGAGAGCCATAGGCTGTAAATGGGAAACCGTTAAATGGCTACGTCGACGCGGATTGGGCAAATGATACTGCAGACCGCAAATCATATAGTGGATTCGTCATTCATTGGAGCAGGAGGCGTGATTTCGTAGGAGTCTAAGAAGCAAAGTTTGGTATCTTTGAGCAGTACTGAAGCCGAGTACATCGCATTATCAACTGCGGCGAGAGAGGCGATGTATCTGAAAAAATTGTTAAATGAGATGGGTTTTAAAGAAACTAAATCTGTCATATTATATTGCGACAATCAAAGCGCACAATGTCTAGCTAAGAATCCAACGTTGCATAATCGTAGCAAACATATTGATATTAAGTACCATCATGTTCGAGAGCCGTATGCTAACAACGAGATAGAAATTGAATATGTATGTACAAGCGATATGATGTCTGATACATTATCCAAGAATTTACAAAAGAACAAAATTGTGAAATGTATTAATGAAATTAATTGTTATTAATCTTGGTATGTTCTTAAGTATGTAATCATTGAGACCGTGTTGAAATATGTTCGAAAATCACAGCAACGATTAATACTTAAGTATCGCTACACCGATTAATATCGAAGCTCTGGTCACAGTTGTTAAGTTGCTCTCAATTCTTCAACAAGTAAAGACGCACTTGCGCATAATAAAGATAATCCATAATTAGAAACTGCGTTTGACTCTTCAAATTCCCACGTTATTTACAACAGGTTATGGGCCCAGGGCCATGAAGAGCAGTGGTTGTTATTTTTAATTGCTGTGGGCTATAATAATAATATAATAAACATGAGTGGACAAGGATTATATGATATATGCCATCGACAAGTTGGTTGGCGAAAACTATGTGTGGTCGGTGCATATGAAAAGTATGCTGGTGCATAACGACTTAAGGCCAATTGTTAGCGGAAATCGGAGAGTGCAACTTCGGCTGAAAAAGCTGAGTTTGATACGCGTGACGAAAAGGCATTAGCAAGTATACTGCTGGGTGTAAAAGCGTCACAGATAAGTTTCATTAAGAACTGTGTTTCGGCAAAAGAAGCTTGGGATAAGCTCGCCGGTGTGTATCAACCGTGTGGACCTGCCAGAAAAATTACGTCGTTTCGAAAATTGCTTCAGTTAAGCTTGTCAGAGAATTCGGCTGTACAAAACTACATAAATGAATTCTCTGATATAGTGGACAAGCTAAAGGAAATTGATATGGATATTTCTGAAGACATTTTGACAATTTTGTTGATGTCGGGACTTGGGAAAATTTTGAAAATTTTGTCGTCGCGATTCAAACGCGAGTGCAGTTGGAATTATTGTCTGACCTTAAAATCAAAATAATTGAAGAAGGCGAGAGACAAAAAATAAGCAACGAAGAAGCCGACAACAGTGGACAGCAAGTGTACATATGTGTCGCGTGCACACGTACAACGTACAACCGAGCAAGCAAACAGTGCATGAAAATAACGGTGCTATGCATGCCAAAAAGTGTTATAGAAACGGCCGTGAAGGTAATTTTATTGCTCAGTGCAAAGACAGAATAAATGACAAAGGAAAAGAAAAAAGCAACGACTTAAAACGATCGTTCGCTATACTCGCGAGTGTGCAGAGTAACAGTAAAGTGACAAAATCGATGTGGTGTCTGGACAGCGGCGCCACTGCTACATGTGTTGTGATAAATCGTGGTTTGTTGACGCTGGCTGTGTGTGCACATTCGGGAAATTTTTGCATCGAATTAAAAAACGTTTTGTACGTTAGAGAATTGAAAACAAACTTTATATTTCTTTTAGTTTACTTTATCTTCAAAAGCCGTGGCAAAAGGGTATAAAGTGGTGTTTGAGAGAGCGAGAGAGCCATAATAACAGACACTCAAAATGTGACAATACTGGAGGCTACTAAGTGTAGTGACTTATTTAGGATTTTTGTGAAAATGGAAAAATGTATGTACTCAAATGCAAGCTGCAGTGAATTATGGAAATGGCATAATCGTCTAGGCCATCAAAATATGGCAAGTTTAAAGAAAATGGCATTTGATGAGATCGTGCACGGTTTGAAATCGATCAAGAAAATCACAGACTTGAAAGGCGATATGTGCGAAACTTGCGTGAATAGCAAAATATGCGTTGAATCGTTTCCAAAGGCATCTGAGAGTCGCGCAAAAGAAGTGTTAAGTCTTGTGCATACAGACATATGCGGACCAATCAATACGACGTCTGCCGGAGGGGCACGGTACTTTGCGACATTTATCGACGGTTATTCGCGTTAAATTTTTGTGTATTTCTTGAAGTCGCGGGACCAAATACTAACAGCGTTTAAAGACTTTGTAGTGTTTGCCGAAAGACAATGCGGTAAAAAGTTAAAAGCAATCCGCAGCGATAACGGTCCTGAGTACGTGAGTCGCGAATTCTATCAATTATTATCGGAAAACTGTATAAAAAGAAAGCTGACGGTACCGTATACCCCGCAACAGAACGGCGTTGCAGAGCGCGCAAATCGCAGGCTAGTTGAGATGGCCAGGAGTATTTTTTATATATTCCGCCGCGAAAGAGTCCCTATGGGGAGAGACAGTACAGACTGCCGCCTATCTGCGCAATATGTCGGAGACAAAAACATTGACAGACAAGACGCCGTATGAGATGTGGACCGGTAATAAGCCAACCGTGTCATATTTAAGAATATTCGGCTCAAAGGTGATTGTACTCAATAAGTGGCACAAAAAAAAGTTTAGGCCAAAGGGTAACAAATATGTAATGATAAGTTATTCGTTAACAGCAAAATCGTATCGGCTATATTGTCCAGAATCCGAAAAGATGATTGAAAGCAGAGATGCTATCTTCTTGGAAAAAGATTTTGTAGAATCTGTGAGGGACAACAGAGATATAGCGTTATTTGATGAATGTGTTACCAAATCAGCAGGCTCAAACAGCCAGTGTAGAATGCGGCAATGAAGAAGTGCAGACAGAAGCAGGTATTGAGTCAGACAATCAAAGTAATGAACGTAACGAGACCGAAGACTGTGCGCGAAGCAATGAAGTGGAGTCACCCGAATTATGTGAAGTTCGAGGACCAGGTTGTATGCAAAAGTTAAGGACTGGTAAGCCGGGCCGTCCCAGGAAGGTATTTAATACTCTTAATATGTTAAGAGCAGAGGATATGCCAATCCCCACAAGTGTAGGTGATGCTATTAATTCAAAACTGAGTAGAGAATGGTCAGCATCACTACAGAAAGAAATTCCAGCACTTGAAGCAAATAACACCTGGGAACTTGTAGATTTGTCAGAGGGAAGAGAGCCATAGGCTGTAAATGGGAAACCGTTAAATGGCTACGTCGACGCGGATTGGGCAAATGATACTGCAGACCGCAAATCATATAGTGGATTCGTCATTCATTGGAGCAGGAGGCGTGATTTCGTAGGAGTCTAAGAAGCAAAGTTTGGTATCTTTGAGCAGTACTGAAGCCGAGTACATCGCATTATCAACTGCGGCGAGAGAGGCGATGTATCTGAAAAAATTGTTAAATGAGATGGGTTTTAAAGAAACTAAATCTGTCATATTATATTGCGACAATCAAAGCGCACAATGTCTAGCTAAGAATCCAACGTTGCATAATCGTAGCAAACATATTGATATTAAGTACCATCATGTTCGAGAGCCGTATGCTAACAACGAGATAGAAATTGAATATGTATGTACAAGCGATATGATGTCTGATACATTATCCAAGAATTTACAAAAGAACAAAATTGTGAAATGTATTAATGAAATTAATTGTTATTAATCTTGGTATGTTCTTAAGTATGTAATCATTGAGACCGTGTTGAAATATGTTCGAAAATCACAGCAACGATTAATACTTAAGTATCGCTACACCGATTAATATCGAAGCTCTGGTCACAGTTGTTAAGTTGCTCTCAATTCTTCAACAAGTAAAGACGCACTTGCGCATAATAAAGATAATCCATAATTAGAAACTGCGTTTGACTCTTCAAATTCCCACGTTATTTACAACAGGTTATGGGCCCAGGGCCATGAAGAGCAGTGGTTGTTATTTTTAATTGCTGTGGGCTATAATAATAATATAATAAACATGAGTGGACAAGGATTATATGATATATGCCATCGACAAGTTGGTTGGCGAAAACTATGTGTGGTCGGTGCATATGAAAAGTATGCTGGTGCATAACGACTTAAGGCCAATTGTTAGCGGAAATCGGAGAGTGCAACTTCGGCTGAAAAAGCTGAGTTTGATACGCGTGACGAAAAGGCATTAGCAAGTATACTGCTGGGTGTAAAAGCGTCACAGATAAGTTTCATTAAGAACTGTGTTTCGGCAAAAGAAGCTTGGGATAAGCTCGCCGGTGTGTATCAACCGTGTGGACCTGCCAGAAAAATTACGTCGTTTCGAAAATTGCTTCAGTTAAGCTTGTCAGAGAATTCGGCTGTACAAAACTACATAAATGAATTCTCTGATATAGTGGACAAGCTAAAGGAAATTGATATGGATATTTCTGAAGACATTTTGACAATTTTGTTGATGTCGGGACTTGGGAAAATTTTGAAAATTTTGTCGTCGCGATTCAAACGCGAGTGCAGTTGGAATTATTGTCTGACCTTAAAATCAAAATAATTGAAGAAGGCGAGAGACAAAAAATAAGCAACGAAGAAGCCGACAACAGTGGACAGCAAGTGTACATATGTGTCGCGTGCACACGTACAACGTACAACCGAGCAAGCAAACAGTGCATGAAAATAACGGTGCTATGCATGCCAAAAAGTGTTATAGAAACGGCCGTGAAGGTAATTTTATTGCTCAGTGCAAAGACAGAATAAATGACAAAGGAAAAGAAAAAAGCAACGACTTAAAACGATCGTTCGCTATACTCGCGAGTGTGCAGAGTAACAGTAAAGTGACAAAATCGATGTGGTGTCTGGACAGCGGCGCCACTGCTACATGTGTTGTGATAAATCGTGGTTTGTTGACGCTGGCTGTGTGTGCACATTCGGGAAATTTTTGCATCGAATTAAAAAACGTTTTGTACGTTAGAGAATTGAAAACAAACTTTATATTTCTTTTAGTTTACTTTATCTTCAAAAGCCGTGGCAAAAGGGTATAAAGTGGTGTTTGAGAGAGCGAGAGAGCCATAATAACAGACACTCAAAATGTGACAATACTGGAGGCTACTAAGTGTAGTGACTTATTTAGGATTTTTGTGAAAATGGAAAAATGTATGTACTCAAATGCAAGCTGCAGTGAATTATGGAAATGGCATAATCGTCTAGGCCATCAAAATATGGCAAGTTTAAAGAAAATGGCATTTGATGAGATCGTGCACGGTTTGAAATCGATCAAGAAAATCACAGACTTGAAAGGCGATATGTGCGAAACTTGCGTGAATAGCAAAATATGCGTTGAATCGTTTCCAAGGGCATCTGAGAGTCGCGCAAAAGAAGTGTTAAGTCTTGTGCATACAGACATATGCGGACCAATCAATACGACGTCTGCCGGAGGGGCACGGTACTTTGCGACATTTATCGACGGTTATTCGCGTTAAATTTTTGTGTATTTCTTGAAGTCGCGGGACCAAATACTAACAGCGTTTAAAGACTTTGTAGTGTTTGCCGAAAGACAATGCGGTAAAAAGTTAAAAGCAATCCGCAGCGATAACGGTCCTGAGTACGTGAGTCGCGAATTCTATCAATTATTATCGGAAAACTGTATAAAAAGAAAGCTGACGGTACCGTATACCCCGCAACAGAACGGCGTTGCAGAGCGCGCAAATCGCAGGCTAGTTGAGATGGCCAGGAGTATTTTTTATATATTCCGCCGCGAAAGAGTCCCTATGGGGAGAGACAGTACAGACTGCCGCCTATCTGCGCAATATGTCGGAGACAAAAACATTGACAGACAAGACGCCGTATGAGATGTGGACCGGTAATAAGCCAACCGTGTCATATTTAAGAATATTCGGCTCAAAGGTGATTGTACTCAATAAGTGGCACAAAAAAAAGTTTAGGCCAAAGGGTAACAAATATGTAATGATAAGTTATTCGTTAACAGCAAAATCGTATCGGCTATATTGTCCAGAATCCGAAAAGATGATTGAAAGCAGAGATGCTATCTTCTTGGAAAAAGATTTTGTAGAATCTGTGAGGGACAACAGAGATATAGCGTTATTTGATGAATGTGTTACCAAATCAGCAGGCTCAAACAGCCAGTGTAGAATGCGGCAATGAAGAAGTGCAGACAGAAGCAGGTATTGAGTCAGACAATCAAAGTAATGAACGTAACGAGACCGAAGACTGTGCGCGAAGCAATGAAGTGGAGTCACCCGAATTATGTGAAGTTCGAGGACCAGGTTGTATGCAAAAGTTAAGGACTGGTAAGCCGGGCCGTCCCAGGAAGGTATTTAATACTCTTAATATGTTAAGAGCAGAGGATATGCCAATCCCCACAAGTGTAGGTGATGCTATTAATTCAAAACTGAGTAGAGAATGGTCAGCATCACTACAGAAAGAAATTCCAGCACTTGAAGCAAATAACACCTGGGAACTTGTAGATTTGTCAGAGGGAAGAGAGCCATAGGCTGTAAATGGGAAACCGTTAAATGGCTACGTCGACGCGGATTGGGCAAATGATACTGCAGACCGCAAATCATATAGTGGATTCGTCATTCATTGGAGCAGGAGGCGTGATTTCGTAGGAGTCTAAGAAGCAAAGTTTGGTATCTTTGAGCAGTACTGAAGCCGAGTACATCGCATTATCAACTGCGGCGAGAGAGGCGATGTATCTGAAAAAATTGTTAAATGAGATGGGTTTTAAAGAAACTAAATCTGTCATATTATATTGCGACAATCAAAGCGCACAATGTCTAGCTAAGAATCCAACGTTGCATAATCGTAGCAAACATATTGATATTAAGTACCATCATGTTCGAGAGCCGTATGCTAACAACGAGATAGAAATTGAATATGTATGTACAAGCGATATGATGTCTGATACATTATCCAAGAATTTACAAAAGAACAAAATTGTGAAATGTATTAATGAAATTAATTGTTATTAATCTTGGTATGTTCTTAAGTATGTAATCATTGAGACCGTGTTGAAATATGTTCGAAAATCACAGCAACGATTAATACTTAAGTATCGCTACACCGATTAATATCGAAGCTCTGGTCACAGTTGTTAAGTTGCTCTCAATTCTTCAACAAGTAAAGACGCACTTGCGCATAATAAAGATAATCCATAAATAAAATTGAATGCAACTCTCATATATATATATTAAAGCATAATCAAAAAGCCCTGGTTTTTGAAAATTGGTACACGTTTGACAATGTCATTGGTTTGGCAATTTTTGAACTGTCATTAAAAGGATTTCGAGATAGAGTCGCCTTTCTTAAATGGAATGCAGTTCTCATAGAGATTTCAACCCATGGTCACAAAGCGCTGGTTTTCGAAAATGGGGGCACTTTTGACAAAGTTATGGTTTTTGAAAGATTTTGAGCGTCTCCAAGAGCACTTCTGAGGGTAGAATTTTAAAACGAGTTTCGTTCTAGAATCGCGTTTCAAACTTCGAATGCAGCTCTCATGTTGTTTTTATGTTAAAGCACAATAAAAAAGACATGTTTTTTTTTGAAAATTGGGGCACTTTTGACTATGTCATGGCTTTGCCATGTTTGAACTGTCATTAGAAGGAGTTTCTGAACGAATTATTTTAACATGAGCTTCGAGATAGATTCGCGCACTTAAGTTTGAATTCAGTTCTCATATAAAGAGAATCAAATGATAAAAAAAAAACTATGGTTTCTTTAAATATGGCAACTCTTGCCAAACTTTTTGAGGGAGAATTTTACAATGAGTTTTGAGATAGATTCAGTTTTCTTACATGGAATGCAGTTCTCATAAA